>JAYESA010000006.1:86010136-86012636 GCA_036927795.1 Iris macrosiphon | reverse complement strand
ACACAATTAACTAAATTAAAAATAAAAAAATACTCGGCTCTGGGAATGGGGTGGTGATAAGCCTATCCTCCTTAGAAAATTTTGTCCTCGAAATTTAAAGTCAATCACACTCTCTCTAGGTCAAACCCCCAACAATCACAGTCAAGAAATTCTACCTATACAACATACAAGATCATGGTCCTACTGGTCGTGTTATCACAGTCTCAATCAGGGTCACTACACTATCTACCACAGCACAAGAAAAATCTAACAGGTACTAATGAAGCACACAAGTAATGGAAAAGGACAGGAAGAACAAAGAGACAGACCTGCTAACCCGACACCCATAGCATCGGCCTCCTCGACCGTCAACGCATAAGCCCTGCCCTGCTGGCGTGTATCCCTCTGCTGGTGCGGGACATGATGCTGTACCACAGGTGGCCTAGCTCCAACTCTCTGATCTTTTGCTCCACCCAATGGAGGTACAGTGGGACAATCTCGCATCTGGTGAGCAGCGGATCCACAGAACAAACACACCTTCAGTCTCCTCCTACAAACATCCCAAGTGTGTCCTGCCTTCCTGCAGTAGACACAAGTGGGAACCCTCTGATCCTGACCCTACTGCGCTGCCTTCTGCACATAGGGACGCTTAGCTGGTCCCACACTACCACTGGCACTGCCTGAATCATCCCTGCCTCTCTTGGACTTGAGCTCCAAGTCATCCTCTGCTCTCTGAGCATCTCCTACTATCTGCTCAAAAGTTGCCTCGCGGTCGCTCCTGGTCAAAGACTTGACCGCCATAACCAAGCCCTTGCGAAACTTCCTCGCCTTTGCTGTCTCACTCAAGCCATCTACAAATCTGTCCAGACGGCAGAACTCCGCTGCGTACTCGTCCACCGTCATGCTTCCTTGGACGAGTGCCTCGAACTGGCTCTCCAAAGCACTGAGCGCCACATCTGGGAAAAACTTCTTCTTAAAAAGCCTCTTGAAAGCCTCCCAAGTAAGCCCTGGCGCCGCAATCCTCGTATCTGTGCGATACCATATCAAGGCAAGGTCGAACATCTGACTGCCCGCTGCTTTTATCTGCATGCTGTCTGGAATCTGCGCCAGCCTGAAGATCCCCTTGATCTGCTCTATCCAGTCATCCGTGTACAGGATCCCTTCTGTACCACGGAACTCCTTGGGCCGCATCCTCTGGAAGTCAATGATACTACCCGGCCTCGGATGCTGAATCTTATCTGCCTGTGGCTGAATCTGTGCCACCCTATCCACTGCCGTCATGGCCACCTGGTGGGCGTTCTCAATGCCCAGCCTCATCACATCCACCTGACGGTGTTGTGCGTCCATCATCTCCCTGAAGAACGCAAACAACTGCGCGGCATCTACTGAAGCAGGAAGTGGTGGAGGAACCACCGGAACGACTGGGTAGTCCTCGGATCGACAGGTAAAAGAGGATCCCCGAGAGAAACATATACTTCCTCAACCGCAGGAGTGGTGAGTGGAGCGGGTAGCAGCTGCCTGAATACGAGCTGGACGAGAGGTAGCAGACCTCTCAGTGGCAACTGCTGGGGCGGTACGATGAGATCGTGTCTTCGGAGGCATCCTGAACACAGATCAAAAGAAGTCAATACGGCGCAAGATACGATATTATCAAAGAAGGACGATAATATTTCAAAAGAAGCAAATTCAGAATAATTAGAAGGGAATTGTTCCTAGTCGTGATTGAGTACACCCTCATCCTAAATCCTATATCCTAGAGCAGGCTCGCAGCAGTACAACTAAGTTGTTGTACCACCACGATATCGTACTAATTACGAATCGAGACCTGCATGGGCCACCACCAAAAATGTGTCACGATCCGCACCCGAAAAATTGGGCATGAGTCATGGGTACATCCAGCCTACGCCGCAGCATCGGCGATAGAACGCTGTCTAGGTCAACTATCTAGATAACTCACAAAAATCTGCCATAACCTCTTCAAAACGGAGGGCAACCACGCAATCAATATATAAACCTGTCAAGATCTCAACTCCAAATGGAGGAGCAATATCATAATGATAATCACAATATACTCAATCACGAATCTAAGCACGATAAGATGACAAAGAAGGACTAACAACTATAAAGTCTAACCAACAATAACTACTACAACAACCACAACATCAATAATAATAATACATCATCCAAAAATAATATACAAACAAGGTCTCAATCCAAGACCGAAGACAAATCCGGTACTAAAAGCTAATAAAATAATAACAAGGTCTCAGTGACCCCGGCTACCAACCCGGAAATCACCCCTAAACTAGAGGGTCCCTATCTGCACCATCAACAGGCTCAGGTCCATAAAATGTCGGACGCCAATCCTCCGGATACTCTGAAAAATATGTCCAGTCAGGACTGGAGCAAGTACATCTCTAACAGCAGTTCCATTTAAATGATAAAAACTATAAAACAGTTATAGCAAGTAGCAAGAAGAATGAAGCAAGTATGAAACAAGAAATATATAAATCACTGGTGC
>JAYESA010000006.1:85912636-86005136 GCA_036927795.1 Iris macrosiphon | reverse complement strand
AATCCATTACTCTGCATCCAAAATAAACTATAAAAGGTGCACAGGAGAACTAAGGTAGGATGCAAGTCAAGATATTAATTTGAATCCGATATAGAGATCAAGAACGATTCAATCAAGTGGTTGAGATCATATAACTTATCATATTCTTGTCGCAGGTGTCACTGCCCAATTCTAGAAAATATGATTTTTTTTTATTTGATAAATTGTGTATTGTATTTAATTAATTATATTTATATTTAATTAGTGATTGTATTATTTTTAATTGATTGTTTTAGGGTTTTGGCTAGCCTGGACCCGTGTCAGACCCTAGTGGGCCCATGTCCGACCCAGCCCACACCCCAGTGAGACTTATTTTTGGGTTTAGAATATTAATTATATTTTTAGTAGGTTAGTTGGAGAGATTTGGAGTTAGTTTGAGTGCTTTTGGAACCCGAATTCAAACCAAGTGAGAGGGGGGCATTTTGGATATTTGGAGACTTAGAAAAACCCTTTTATTGCTTGGCCGGCCCCTATTCCCAGCCCACACCCGACCACAGCAGCCCCCTACCCAAACCAGCAGCCCCAGCCCCCATTTCCTTCTTCTTCTTCTTCTTCTTCTTCTTCTTCTTCTTCTTCTGCTTCTTCTTCTTCATTTCTTCTTCATCTCTACTTCTTTCTTCTTCCTTCTTCCTTTCTACTTCCCAACTTCAAGTAAGTGCCCTATTCCTCTTCTTTCTTTTTCTATTCTCCATGGTTGTTAACCCTAACCCTATATTTTTCCTCAACCTAGGTGGGTAGAGCCTAGACTTAGTGTGGAGGCTAGATTTGGAGGCTTGGAGTTTGAGGGAGGTGATTTCAAGTGGATTGGAGACTATGGCCTTGGGATTCCAATTCCTAAGAGGTAAACTCTAACTTTTCTCTTACTAATTGCTCTTATGTAGTGTAATTAGTGGTTTAGAATCTTCCTAGACCCTAAGCCTACCCGTGGGAGAAAGTTGGAACAAGTTTGGTTGTATTTGGAGACTTTAACACTAGGTTTTGTGTCAATTTCGGGTGGAATCCAAAATTGGCCCAATTTTGGATGATGTCCTAGGTTAGACGGACCTAGGTAGATGTTGTCGGGTGTCTAGAGAGTGAGTGTGTGTCTCCGTTCGGACACGGGAAGTCGTGTCGCGGAGAAACGGGCGTTTCGGGCAAATTTGGGGTTTTCGTCGTCGCCGGTTCTAAGTGCGTGCGCGTTTTTGCCACGGGCCTAGAATCGATGGGGTAGCATTTTTTCTAGGATCTAGACATCGTTTAAAATCCGTAGGTAAATTTTGGGCCAATTTTGAGTTGGTTTGGTGTACGTTTCAGGAGGTTTTTTGAACCGTACACCGCGTGTTCGTCGAAATGACCGAACGGCCATTTCGACTTGGTTTCCTAGTTTCGGGCTTGTGCGCGCATTGGGTTAGCTTCGAGGAGTGTGTGCTAGAATTCTCGGGTTATATTTTATATATAATTATAGGTGTTAGTGTGCGTAGGGGTCGTGGGGTGCGCGTTGGTGGGCGTTGTGTGCGTAGTGTTGTGTTTGTGTTTATGTGTCTATATATATATATATATATATATATATATATATATATATATATATATGTTTGTGTGTCTATATATGTATATATATTTATATATATGTGTATATATACCTATATTTGTGTGTGTGTATATGTATTAGTGTGTGTGTTAGTATATATGTGTATGTATGAGTGTGTGTATGTGTGTGTATATATATATATATATACATATATATATATATATATATATATATATATATATATATATATGTGTGTGTGTGTGTGTATGTATATATATATGGGTTGTGTGTGTTTATGTATTTATAGATATGTGTTTATATATATATATAAGTGTGCATGTGCTTATGTGCTTGTGTGTGTGTGTGTGTGTGTGTTTATATACATAAGTGTGTGTGTGTTCATAAGTATTTTTGTGAGTGTATATGTGTGTGTGTATATATATATATTAGTGTGTGTGTGTATATATATATATATATATATATATATATATATGTGTGTGTGTGTGTGTGTGTGTGTGTGTGTGTGTCTGTGTGTGTGATTGAGGTACAGCGAGGCGAGCGAGGACAGCGTGCAGCGGGGCTGCTGTGCAGCGCAGCGAGGGGGCTGCAGATGCTGCACAGCAGCAGCAGCAACAGTAAAGGCAGCAGCAGCAGCAGTAAAAGTAGCAGCAGCAGCAGGGTTAGCATGCAGCGGCAGCGAGGTAGCTTAGCGAGGGAGAGAGGGTATATATAGAGAGATATATAGATAGTTAGTTAAATAGATAGATTGATAGATAGATAAGTAACTAGATAGATAGATAAATAGTTAGATAGATAACTAGATAGATATTAGATATATAGATAACTAGATAGATAGATAAATAGTTATATAGATTAGATAGATAGTTGGATAGATAGATATATCTATAGATAGATAGGTAGATGGATAGATAGTTATACCTATCTATGTGTATAGATAAATATATATACATATAGCTAGATATATATTATAGCTAGATATATATATGTATAGATACTAGATATAGATATATATATGTTTATGAGTTTGGATATATATATATAAGGTATGTGTATATGTGTGTTGTGGATATCTATATATATATGCATATAGATACTTAGATATGTATATATATATGTTAGATATTTTTTAGTCTAGATTATTAACTAGGAGTATATCTATATACTTAGATAGCTAACTAGATAGTTAGTTAGTGGGGTATTAGAGAGGTACCTCAATACCTTGAGATACCAAGGTATCTCAATACCTTGAGATATCCAAGGTATTGAGTTTCGAGCGGGATATTTGAGCAATAGCCTAAGAATAGTATTGGAGTAATTTTTATATGTATATATGTATATATTTACGCGTGCTAGCATAGGTTTTAGCGGGTATAGGCCGAGTGCGTGGCCTAGATCGAGGTATCGGATACCGAGGGTATCCCGGTATCCCGAGGAGGCGAGTTTGAGAGTTTACTAGCTTAATGAGCTAGTTTTGACCTAGAATTTTAGGGACACCCTAGTTTGACCTAGCTTCGACCATAATTGTCACCGTTGACCGTAAAAGTTAATGTTTGACCTAGTTTTGACCTAGAGTTGACTTTTTGAACCTCGGGTTGACTTTTTGACCCAAATTTTATCGGTTTGACCCGTTCGACCTAGAATATCCCTAGAAGCCTATTTTTAATTATTTTATATCAGTTTAACTCCTTAAAACCCTGTTTTAATCTTGTTTTTTGTAATAGGTTCTTGCGACACCGGTCCGGATCTCGATCATCATCTGTTGCTCAGGACATCAGGCGAGTACCTACCTCTGATAGTTTCTATTTCATGATAGTGTTTATATCACCTGTTCTAGAACTGTAATACTTGATTCTGACATATTGTTACATGAGCTGGTACTAATAGATCCCGTCATGAGATGCTATCCCCCTTACCGTGTTCAGCGGGTACTCTATCACATGTATTTCATCATGTGCTTCGGGTATTGATTCTCATGTGCTATCATGTGCTTCTTGTGCTCTCGCCTTCGTGTGCGCGAGCTATTATCATGTACATAGCGTGTTGTGGTTGGATCCAAGAGTATTAGTGGGGGAGGGGAGTAGGAGTTGGTTATGTGATCAAAGCCAAACAGTATTCATGTGTATGTCGGTTATGCAACTCACGCATAACAGAGTTATCGTAGTATTTTTCATGTACAACCTAAGCCGATCACATAACGAACTTGTGCTCAAGGCACTTAGCTAGTATTCATGTTTTCTTACATGCAGTTACTTCTCTACTTGTATTGTTCTCCAGATTACTTTGCAGCTACTTATTCTGCTCCAGCTTGTATTTATTTCCTGTGCATCTTGTATACTTTTCTATTGCTCGTCATATACACCTTACCATGCATTTGGAGTTGCTTTCAGAGTTATGTACTTCGCTCCAGTCCTGACTGGGCATATTTTTTTCAGAGGATCCGGAGGATTTCTGCCCGACTTTCTACGAGCCGGGTGTCGACGAGTGCTGTGACCCCGAGACTGAGGAGAAGCCCTGCGAGGAGACGCCTTTAGCGCCCTAGTTAGCTAGGTGGGTTTCCTGGGTTATTTCCAGTTGTTATTTTGGATGATTGTTCTTATTCTTTTGATGCTGTGAGATGTTGTAGACTATTATAGACTTGGACTGTATTTGGATATTGTCTTGCTCTCTTTGGTTCTGTTTCTTTGTTGATATCATATCGTGCTTTATTCTTCCCCTAGTTATTGTGATTGAGTATTCATATATATATTGCGTGGTTGCCCTCCTTTTGGAGAGGTTATTGTCAGATTTTTGTGAGTTATATAGATAGATTGTTGACCTAGAATGGACCTTTACAGCGTTCTACCGCCGATTCTGCGGCGTAGGCTGGACGTACCTACGACTCATGCCCAATTTTTTGGGTGCAGGTCGTGACACGTTTTTGGTGGCGGCCCATGCCGGTCTAGTTTTTAGGTTACCTGCAATAGGATATAGGATATAGGCTGAGAGAGTGTGTGCTCAATCATAACTAGGACCCTTCCTGATTCCTTTTGTTATCTTTAATTTTTCTGAAATTATTTTCTTTTGCAATATTACTTTCCTTCTTTGATGATATCGTTTCTTGCACCGTATTGACTTCTTTTGATCTCTGTTCTTCTTGATTCTATTCCAGCACTTGCTTTATTTGATTCTGGGGCTTCCCATAGTTTTGTGTCTGTATCTTTTACTGTTAGACACCATCTTATTGTTGAACCTTTAGCTAGACTCTGCAAGATCACGACCAAGGGTGGTATCATCCTAGTCAGTGATGTCTGCAGAGACCGGAATGTTACCTTGGGAGGCCGGGAGTTGAGTGTGTGCCTACTCATAATGCCACTTTCGAGCTACAATATTGTACTCGGGATGGATTGGTTGAGTATGCATTGTGCTAGTATAGATTATCGTGGAGACAGAGTATTGTTTAGTCCGTCGGGTGAGCCAGAGTTTCAGTTTGCCAGAGGAGCAGCGGAGCAGAGCGAGGGAGTCTTCTGCGGAGCCCTGGTGATAGAGTCGAGGTTGCTACATCCACTGATAGAGGAGTACATAGATGTCTTTCCGGAGGAGTTGCCAGGGTTACCTTCGGACAGAGATATGGAGTTCTCTATAGACTTGGTGCCAGGCGCGGAGCCGATATCCTAGCACGTCTATAGAGTCAGCAATATTGAGCTGATAGAGTTGAAGAAGCAGGTGGATGAGCTTAAGGACAAGGGATTTATCAGATCTAGTTCTTCCCCGTGGGTTGCTCCGGTACTTTTTGTGCCGAAGAAGGATGGGTCAATACGGATGTGTACCGACTACAGGGCTCTGAACAATCTCACAATCAAGAACAAGTATCCGCTGCCGCATATTAATGATCTCTTTGACCAGTTGAGCGGAGCGAGGGTGTTTTCCAGAATTGATCTGAGGACAGGCTACCACCAGGTGAAGGTCAGGAAGGAGGATATTCTGAAGACAGCTTTTCGGACCAGGTATAGACAGTATGAGTTCATGGTGATGCCGTTTGGGTTAACTAATGCCCCGACAGTGTTCATGAATCTGATGAACAAGGTGTTCCATCAGCATCTGGACAGGTTTATGGTGGTGTTTATAGATGATATCTTGGTGTATTCGAAGACCCCAGAGGAGCACGAGGAGCATCTGAGGATAGTGCTGGAGACTCTCAGGAAGGAGAAGCTTTATGGAAAGCTTTCGAAGTGCGAGTTCTTCCTTGACAAGGTTGAATTCCTTGGTCATGTGGTGACTGGAGAGGGTATCTCGGTAGATCCGAGAAAGATCATGGCAGTTGAGGCATGGAGTGCTCCGAGTTCAGTAGCCGAGGTCAGGAGTTTCCTGGGACTGACAGGTTACTACAGGAGATTTATTCAGGATTTTTTCTGGATTGCAGAGCCGTTGTCCAGGCTGACTCTGAAGGACGTGGAGTTTGTTTGGTTAGAGGAGTGCCAGATCGCCTTTGATAAGCTGAAGAGGAGGTTGACGACAGATCCAGTGTTGACGTTGCCATCAGGTTCTGGAGGATTCACTATCTATAGTGATGCATCAGGGAAGGGATTGGGTTATGTGTTGCAGCAGAATGGGAGGGTGATTGCCTATGCTTCTAGGCAATTACGTCCTCATGAGAAGAACTACCCTACCCACGATTTAGAGTTGACAGCGGTCATCTTTGCTCTAAAGTTGTAAAAATACTATTTATACGGAGAGCGTGTGGAGATCTTCACAGACCACAAGAGCTTGAAGTATGTATTTACCCAAAAAGAGCTGAACATGAGTCAGAGGAGATGGTTGGAGCTGATGAAAGACTTTGACATATTATTGCAATACCATCCAGGGAAGGCGAACCTAGTTGCGGATGCGTTGAGCAGGTATCCGGTAGCTATGTGCCTGACTATAGATCGTTATCTTCTGGCAGATTTAGCGTTATCTTCTGGCAGATCTAGAGAGCTTGGGCATTGAGGTGATAGTGCCTGGAGTTGAGATGCAGATGTGGGGACTGCAGATTCAGTCAGAGTTGGTAGACCGGATCAGGGCTACATAGTTTGAGGATGAGTCCCTGAGAAGCATCAGGGCGCAGGTTCAGATTGGATTGTCAGATGACTTCACCATTGCTGATGATGGTTCATTGCGGCACATACCAGGTTGTGTGTGCCGAGTGGGTCGTTACGCGAGGAGGTTCTTCAGGAGGCGCATCGATCCCAGTACTCTATGCATCCAGGTGCCAACAAGATGTATAGAGATCTGAGAGAGCATGTATGGTGGTACGGGATGATGCGGGAGGTAGCACGCTTCGTATCCCGATGCTTAGTGTGCCAGCGGGTGAAGGCGGAGAGGCAGAGGCCAGGAGGTTTGCGCCAGCCGTTACCCATTCCGGAGTGGAAATTGGAGCATGTGATCATGGATTTTGTTTCTGGACTTCCCCGTTCTCCAGGCGGGAAGGATGCAATTTGGGTCATCATGGACAGGTTGACCAAATCGGCCCACTTTCTACCATTCAAAGTGGGTACTTCTACGGAGAGACTAGCAGAGATGTATGTGCGCCAGATAGTCAGACTGTATAGAGTTCCTGTGAGCATAGTATCAGACCGGGACAGTCGCTTTACTTCATATTTCTGGAGGAGTCTGCAGGCTAGCTTGGGCACCCAGCTCAAGTTTAGTACTGCATATCACCCACAGACATATGGTCAGTCAGAGAGGACCATTCAGATACTCGAGGACATACTTCGCACTTGTGTTTTGGATTTTAGAGGCTCTTGGGAGGATCACTTGCACTTGGTAGAGTTTGCTTACAACAACAGCTACCAAGCCAGTATTGAGATGTCACCTTTCGAGGCATTATATAGACGGAGGTATCGCACTCCGTTATCATTGGATGATATAGGCGAGAGAGCTTTGCTTGGCCCGAAGATGGTGGTTGATGCAGCGAAGAAGGTCAAGCTCATTAGAAATAGACTTCGGGTGGCGCAGGACAGGCAGCGGTATTGGGCCGATAGCCACCGGAGACCTTTGGAGTTCGAGGTATAGCTTAGAATCTAGATTTTGTTCTTGTGTTTGCTTGTGATTGCTTGTTTTAGACTAAGTGTAGAGACCTTGTTTGTGCTAGGTTGGAGATCTGGTGTTCCTGAGGATTTCTCCGACGCGGGGCACTATTCGCTTCAGTGGATGCGGGAAGCTTAGCCCACGTTTCGTCGGATCCTTCCGTATTCTTGAGAGGGTTGGCGCCGTGGCGTATAGGCTTGAGTTGCCGCCTACGCTGGAGGGAGTTCATGATGTGTTCCATGTGTCGCAGTTGAGACGGTACGTGGCGGATTTCAGTCACGTATTGGATCACTCGGAGATCGTGGTGGGCCCTACTCTTAGCTATCCAGAGCAGCCGATGGAGATTCTGGATCGGCGAGAGAAGGTGTTGAGGAACCAGACTATTCCCTTGGTTCGCGTCGCGTGGAGGCATCACTCTCCAGGTGAGTCAACCTGGGAGAGGGAGGATGAAATGCGCGAGCGATACCCCTATCTCTTCGAGCCCTGAGGTATGGTTCTTTCCTTGCATTCCTGTCATAGTTTCGTCTTTTAATTTCTAGGACAAAATTATTTTACGGAGGGTAGGCTTGTCACTGCCCAATTCTAGAAAATAGGATAGATTTTTTTATTTTTATTTGATAAATTGTGTATTGTATTTAATTAATTATATTTATATTTAATTAGTGATTGTATTATTTTTAATTGATTGTTTTAGGGTTTTGGCTAGCCTGAACCCGTGTCAGACCCTAGTGGGCCCATGTTCGACCCAGTCCACACCCCAGTGAGACTTATTTTTGGGTTTAGAATATTTATTATATTTTTAGTGGGTTAGTTGGAGAGATTTGGAGTTAGTTTGAGTACTTTTGGAACCCGAAACCCAAACTAAGTGAGAGGGGGGCATTTTGGACATTTGGAGACTTAGGAAAACACTTTTATTGCTTGGCCGTCCCCTATTCCCAGCCCACACCCGACCACAACAGCCCCTACCCAAACCAGCAGCCCCAGCCCCCATTTCCTTCTTCTTCTTCCTCTCTACTTCTTTCTTCTTCCTTCTTCCTTTCTACTTCCCAACTTCAAGTAAGTGCCCTATTCCTCTTCTTTCTTCTTCTATTCTCCATGGTTGTTAACCCTAACCCTATATTTTTCCTCAACCTAGGTGGGTAGAGCCTAGACTTAGTGTGGAGGCTAGATTTGGAGGCTTGGAGCTTGAGGGAGATGATTTCAAGTAGATTGGAGACTATGGCCTTGGGATTCCAACTCTCAAGAGGTAAACCCTAACTTTTCTCGTACTAATTACTCTTATGTAGTATAATTAGTGGTTTAGAATCTTCCTAGACCCTAAGCCTACCCGTGGGAGGAAGTTGGAACAAGTTTGGTTGTATTTGGAGACTTTAACACTAGGTTTTGTGTCAATTTCGGGTGGAATCCAAAATTGGCCCAATTTTGGGTGATGTCCTAGTTTAGACGGACCTAGGTAGATGTTGTCGGGTGTCTAGAGGGTGAGTGCGTGTCTCCGTTTGGACACGGGAAGTCGTGTCGCGGAGAAACGGGCGTTTCGGGCGAATTTGGGGTTTTCGTCGTCGCCGGTTCTAAGTGCGTGCGCATTTTTACCACGGACCTAGAATCGATGGGCTAGCATTTTCTAGGATCTAGACATCGTTTAAAATCCGTGGGTAAATTTTGGGCCGATTTCGAGTTGGTTTGGTGTGCGTTTCAGGAGGTTTTCCGAACCGTACACCGCGTGTTCGTCGAAATGACCGAACGGCCATTTCGACTTGGTTTCCTAGTTTCGGGCTTGTACGCGCATTGGGTTAGCTTCGGGGAGTGTGTGCTGGAATTCTCGGATTATATTTTATATATAATTATAGGTGTTAGTGTGCGTAGGGGTCGTGGGGCGCGCGTTGGTGGGCGTTGTGTGCGTAGTGTTGTATTTGTGTTTATGTGTCTATATATATATATATATATATATATATATATATATATATATATATATATGTTTGTGTGTCTATATATGTATATATATTTATATATATGTGTAGAAGTAGATCCCAAGAAGATAGAAGCCATTAAGACGTGGCCAACTCCCAGAACAATTGTAGTAGTTCGTAGTTTCCTGGTATTAACAGGATATCATCGGCGCTTTTTGTCACTACCCAATTCTAGAAAATAGGGTTTTATTATTATTTTTATTTGGTAAATTGTGTATTGTATTGTATTTAATTAATTATATTTATATTTAATTGGTGATTGTATTATTTTTATTTGATTGTTTTAGGATTTTGGCTAGCCTGGACCCATGTCAGACCCTAGTGGACCCATGTCCGACCCAGCCCACACCCCAGTGAGACTTATTTTTGGGTTTAGAATATTTATTATATTTTTTGTGGGTTAGTTCGAGAGATTTGGAGTTAGTTTGAGTGCTTTTGGAACCCGAAACCCAAACCCAAGTGAGAGGGGGGCATTTTGGACATTTAGAGACTTGTAAACCCTTATATTTCACTTGGTCGGCCCCAAACCCTTCCCACACCCGTGAAACACAGCAGCCCCCTACCCAAACCAGCAGCCACTCCCTCATTTTCCTTCTTCTTCATTACTTCTTCTTCCTCTCCACTCTTTCTTCTTATTTCCTCCTCCCAACTTCAAGTAAGTGCCCTATTCTTCTTCTTTCTTCTTCTATTCTCTATGGTTGCTAACTCTAACCTTATATTTCCCCCCAACCTAGGTGGGTAGAGCCTAGACTTGGTGTGGAGGCTAGATTTGATGGCTTGGAGCTTGAGGGAGGTGATTTCAAGTAGATCGGAGACTTTGGCCTTGGGATTTCAACTCCCAAGAGGTAAACCCTAACTTTTCCCTTACTAATTGCTCTTATATAGTGTAATTAGTGGTTTAGAACCTTCCTAGACCCTAAGCCTACCCGTGAAAGAAAGTTGGAACAAGTTTGGTTGTATTTGGAGACTTTAACACTAGATTTTGTGTCAATTTCGGGTGGAATCCAAAATTGGCCCAATTTTGGGTGATGTCCTAGGTTAGACGGACCTAAGTAGACATTGTCGGGTGTCTAGAGGGTGAGTGGTGTCTCCGTTCGGACACGGGAAGTCGTGTCGCAGAGAAACGGGCATTTCGGGCGAATTTGGGGTTTTCATCGTCGCCGGTTCTAAGTACGTGCGCATTTTCGCCACGGGCCTAGAATCGATGGAGTAGCATTTTTTCTAGGATCTAAACATCATTTAGAATCCGTGGGTAAATTTTGGGCCAATTCCGAGTTAGTTTGGTGTGTGTTTCAGGAGGTTTTCCGAACCGTACACCGCGTGTTCGTCGAAATGACCGAACGGCCATTTCGACTTGGTTTCCTAGTTTCGGGCTTGTGCACGCATTGGGTTAGCTTCGGGGAGTGTGTGCTAGAATTCTCAGGTTATATTTTATATATAATTATAGGTGTTAGTGTGGGTAGGGGTCGTGGGGCGCGCGTTGGTGGGCGTTGTGTGCGTAGTGTAGTGTAGTATTGTGTTTGTGTTTATGTGTCTATATATATATACACACACACACACACACACACATACACACACACTCATACATACACATATATACTAATACACACACTAATACATATACACGCACACACAAATATAGGTATATATACACATATATATAAATATATAGACACATAAACATATATATATATATATATATATATATATATATATATATATATATATGTGTGTGTGTGTGTGTGTGTGTGTGTGTGTATATGGGTTGCGTGTGTTTATGTATTTATAGATATGTGTTTATATATATATAAGTATGCATGTGCTTGTGTGCTTGTGTGTGTATGTGTGTTTATATACATAAGTGTGTGTGTGTTCATAAGTGTTCTTGTGAGTGTATATGTGTGTGTATATATATATGTTAGTGTGTATGTATATATATATAGTTATATATATATATATATATATATATATATATATATATATGTATGTATGTTTGTGTGTGTGTCTGTGTGTGTGATTGTGTTTGTGTGTGAGGTGCAGCGAGGCGAGCGAGGACAGCGTGCAGCGGGGCTGCTGTGCAGCGCAGCGAGGGGGCTGCAGATGCTGCACAGCAGCAGCAGCAACAGTAAAGGCAGCAGCAGCAGCAGTAAAAGCAGCAGCAGCAGCAGTAAAGGCAGCAGCAGCTGCAGGGTTAGCATGCAGCGGCAGCGAGGTAGCTTAGCGAGGGAGGGAGGGTATATATATACAGATATATAGATAGTTAGTTAAATAGATAGATTGATAGATTGATAGATAAGTAACTAGATAGATAGATAGATAAATAGTTAGATAGATAACTAGATAGATATTAGATATATAGATAACTAGATAGATAGATAAATAGTTATATAGATTAGATAGATAGTTGGATAGATAGATATATCTATAGATAGATGGGTAGATGGATAGATAGTTATACCTATCTATGTGTATAGATATATATATACATATAGCTAGATATATATTATAGCTAGATATATATATGTATAGATACTAGATATAGATATATATATATATGTTTATGAGTTTTGATATATATATATATAAGGTATGTGTATATGTGTGTTGTGGATATCTATATATATATGCATATAGATACTTAGATATGTATATATATATATATGTTAGATATTTTCTAGTCTAGATTATTAACTAGGAGTATATCTATATACTTAGATAGCTAACTAGATAGTTAGTTAGTGGGGTATTAGAGAGGTACCTCAATACCTTGAGATACCATGGTATCTCAATACCTTGAGATATCCAAGGTATTGAGTTTCGAGCGGGGTATTTGAGCAATAGCCTAGGAAAAGTATTGGAGAAATTTTTATATGTATATGTGTATATATTTAAGCGTGCTAGCATAGGTTTTAACGAGTTTAGGCGGGGTGCGTGGCCTAGATTGAGGTATCGGATACCGAGGGTATCCCGGTATCTCGAGGAGGCGAGTTTGAGAGTTTACTAGCTTAATGAGCTAGTTTTGACCTAAAATTTCAGGGACACCCTAGTTTGACCTAGCTTCGACCATAATTGTCCCCGTTGACCATAAAAGTCAACGTTTGACCTAGTTTTGACCTAGAGTTGACTTTTTGGACCCCGGATTGACCTTTTGACCCAAATTTCATCGGTTTGACCCGTTCGACCTAGAATATCCCTAGAAGCCTATTTTTAATTATTTTATATCAGTTTAACTCCTTAGAACCCTGTTTTAATCTTGCTTTTCGTAATAGGTTCTTGCGACACCGGTCCGGATCTCGATCCTCATCAGTTGCTCAGGACATCAGGCGAGTACCTACCTCTGATAGTTTCTATTTCATGATAGTGTTTATATCACCTGTTCTAGAACTGTAATACTTGATTCTGATATATTGTTACACGAGCTGGTACTAATGGATCCCATCATGAGATGCTATCCCCCTTACCGTGTTCAACGGGTACTCTATCACGTGTATTTCATCATGTGCTTCGGGTATTGATTCTCATGTGCTATCATGTGCTTCTTGTGCTCTCGCCTTCGTGTGCGCGAGCTATTATCATGTACGTAGCGTATTGTGGTTGGATCCAAGAGTATTAGTGGGGGAGGGGAGTAGGAGTTGGTTATGTGATCAAAGCCAAACAGTATTCATGTGTATGTCGGTTATGCAACTCACGTATAACGGGGTTATCGTAGTATTTTTCATGTGCAACCTAAGCCGATCACACAACGAACTTGTGCTCAAGGCACTTAGCTAGTATTCATGTTTTCTCACATGCAGTTACTTCTCTACTTGTATTGTTCTCTATATTACTTTGCAGCTACTTATTCTGCTCCAGCATGTATTTATTTCCTGTGTATCTTGTATACTTTTCTATTGCTCGTCATATACACCTTACCATGCATTTGGAGTTGCTTTCAGAGTTATATACTTCGCTCCAGTCCTGACTGGGCGTATTTTTTCCAGAGGATCCGGAGGATTTCTACCCGACTTTCTACGGGCCGGGTGTCGACGAGTGCTGTGACCCTGAGACTGAGGAGGAGCCCTGCGAGGAGACGCCTTTAGCGCCCTAGTTAGCTAGGTGGGTTTCCTGGGTTATTTCCAGTTGTTATTTTGGCTGATTGTACTTATTCTTTTGATGCTGTGAGATGTTGTAGACTATTATAGACTTGGACTGTATTTGGATATTGTTTTGCTCTCTTTGGTTCTGTTTCTTTGTTGATATCATATCGTGCTTTATTCTTCCCCTAGTTATTGTGATTTAGTATTCATATATATATTGCGTGGTTGCCCTCCTTTTGGAGAGGTTATTGCCAGATTTTTGTGAGTTATATAGATAGATTGTTGACCTAGAACGGACCTTTACAACGTTCTACCGCCGATTCTGCGGCGTAGGCTGGATGTACCCACGACTCATGTCCGATTTTTTGGGTGCGGGTCGTGACAGCAGGCTTGCTCACCTCCTTAGTTGAAACTGAAATAATTTAGTCGTTGACCTGCAAGGGCCACCAAAAAAACCATGTCACGCCCCAGTCCCAAAATACAGAGGGACTAGACATGTGGCAATGGCCAACAACACCCTCCAATGGGCAAAGCCAATTTAATGGACCCATTATAGTGTATTTAAGCTGTAAAACAACAATAAAGTTCTATGATACATGTCACAGTCTAATTCTAATCTCATCCACAGAAGATAATCACACTTTAAATATCAGAATAATCAAGATAAAATATAAATCAACAAGTCTCAATAAAATATCTCGGGGAACAACCCGATAATGAGTTTAATACAGAAACCCACGGGACATGAAATAGAGTATCAAGAACAGAAATGACTGAGTATATAAAGCAAATACTCATGAGAAATATTTTGGCATCACCTCGTCCTCTGGTACTGGTACTGCTCTAATGTCTGCTCATGTCCCGTATACCTCAGGGTAGATCTTCTCTGCTAAATCTGGGTACATAATCCGGATCCAGGTCCTCAGGGGACATAGCAAGGTACAAGAATAACTTAAGCCAAATAAATGCAGTATAAAAATAAATGAATCAATAGGATAAACTATGTAACCAGCTAAGTGATATGCAAAATAAGAGCATCACTAGAACTCAGGCTGAGACTACTACAAGCTCTGTGTCGGGGAGCCGGTAGCAGTAATATCACGTAATGGGCCAAGCTCGGGTGTGTAGTCTTGAGCACCGCAATACTAAGGGTTATATATATAATCATCCTATAGCATGTGTGTCTCTTCCCACCCAATGTAATCACACGTCTCATATCCATGACACGCAAGATCATATCTAATGCAACAAGTCATATGATAGCTATACATATATAATATATATGCCATAAATCCTGTAACCTATACAAAATCACCATAAATATATCAAGAAAGATTCTATCATATAAATAGTATCAAGTGTCCTATGGTATAACGTACTTGATAATGCAAGCACGAAAATGTATAAGGTCGTGATATCAATCTCTAGGTGACGTTACACAGCTCCGCGTACGGCGTTGACACCTGAATCTTATTCGAACGTTAAGTAATATCACACGATCCTTGGTTGAACATATATATTATATAAATAAATTAAAAGAATAATATAAAGCAAGTACTGCAAGATTGGCAAGGTACACTTGCTTGGGGTTTGGTTTCCAATATTTTCTTCGGTCACAGCAAGATCTTCAGGTACTCCTCCGGATGCTGAAATAATCATGACCATCATGCTCAAAAGATATGAAATAGCTAGGATTGCCTATCCATAAGTCCAATTTGGACACAGGGGCAAACTTGACAGTTTCTGGTCAAAGCTGGGTCCACATATGGCCCACTTCGCACCGAAAAATGTGCCAAAGATAAAAGTTCTCCAAATTCGTCAACTTAGTATCTATAAGTCTAGAACGATAATATGAACCCAACAGAATATCCAGAACTAGATTTCGATGGGCCGATCATAAAATTGCCCGTCAAGTGGAGCCGTGGGGCCCGCGTTACGGGATTTTCTCAACGTTCTCAGAATCGAACCAAACTTGGGTCACGGGACTAGCGTATCGCTATGATTACGATGGTGCAAGTTTTATTTCGAAACAACAAGCACACACAAAGTTACAACGAGTTTCAGAATAGGCCCGATACGGGACAATTTTGACGGATACGCGTTGATTCCGATGTGCATGCACATCCAAATCAACTTCCATGAAATCCCACACGTCCGTATTGACGGTGTGCACCTTTTAGTAAAATTCGCACACGTCCAAGTCGCCTCGTTTAGCGGAACGCACCCAGTTTGGAAAAATTTAGGTTTTAAATAACCAAGCTTTTAGTCGATTTCACCCGCGAATAAAATACAATCTACAACACATCAAATTAAACTAATTACAGGGTTTGAAACTTGATTATATTATCTAATTAACTGTTCAAGTTAATTTTAGAATTATTTAACAGGTTGGGATTTAAACGGCCATGGACTTTTGAGTTCGGGCCAGGTTTCAAAGATCCAGAATTTGGAAATATTTTCCTGTTTTTACGTCGCAGTTTACGATCGACACAGGACACGATACCCCAATCAAGTTATACGGGGTTCGAGAGGGTTACACAGCGAACGTGTCTCAACAGACCGTTCGAAAAATGACGCGACGGGGAGAGAAATACTCACCGGAACAGGGGATTGGTAATGACTGAAATTATGCGTACAGGGCGGCGCGGCGCAGCGACTGCAGGGTGGCGGCGACTGCTGGCTGCTGGTGGTCGTCGTTGGCGGCGGCGGAGGTCGTCGGAGAGGACGGGGTCGCAACGGCGTTCATCGTGGCAGAGTGAAACGACGGGAGTCAGGTGGAGCGGGTGTTGGTGGTGAAGTGGTGGTGGCAGCGATGGGTTTATATAGGGGATGGTGGCCGGCGGTTTGGGGAAGACGGACCGGAGGGGTCGCGGCGGTTGGTCAACGGCGGGGAGAGGAATCAGCGGTGATCGAAAGACGGGGGGAGGGGGGTTAGGTTACTGTAGAGTTGGGTAATCGGGTCGGGTTCGGGTTGATGGGTTGGGTCTAGATCTGACCCGTTAGGGTTTCGGTTCAGTTAGGGTTTGGGTTGGTTTAATTGGATTTATTCTGGTTTAGTCTTGTTTATTTAAAAATTATGTTTTTTAGCTATTAAAAATAGTTTTTGGGTCCAATAAATTCTAGAAAAATTATACTATGACTAATTATTTATTTTACACTCAAAAATATTATTTTCGTACTATTTTAGTATTTAAGAAAATCACAAAATTTATTTAATTCCAGAAAACATTGATTTTAATTAATTAAAAATATTAGAAAAATCCTAAACATTTATTTTTAATTTCTGAAAATTTTGTGGGTTTACATCCCAACATCAGCTAGTTCCTCCATGCGCACCTCCGGACAAGACGAGGACGAAGATTTGGGCCGACGGTACAAAGTAAGTCAATTAGATGGTTTTGTATCATATATATCGTGTATTTCTTTATTTATCATATATTGAATTTTTCGATAAAAATAATTATCTCTGGAAAGATATCGTCCCTCGTCGGTACAGAGACGCTTCGGCCACTTTCTGAGGTACAACTATGGTGGCCCTTGGATCAACTACTCAGATGCTCCGGAGGAGGGGAAGGCGTTCTGGTTTGTGCACTTCAAGGTAAATGTATATTATATCAAACATCTAATTTATGCATATTATATACCTTACTAAATTACTTATTATAGCAAACGTATTTTTATCTACCGCACCGGGCCGAGTTGATCGAGCAGATGTTTCCTGCCGTTGTCGCCAAGCTGATCTGTGACGCTCTGGATGACCAGAAGGCTCGTGAACGTGCAGGAAAACCAATCCAAGGTTGGATCACGCCTGAGCAGTGGACTGCGATGAGGGCTAGATTCGACGATCCGAGGTACAAGAAAAGGTCTAAGAAGGCCAAGGCGACTAGGTAGAAGGCAGCAAAGTGGGGTGGTGGCTCGATTCCGATGACGGAACATTTCTGTCGTTTGGTATATTTTTTTATTTTAAATATATTATTTTAATGCAAGTATGATAAAATATCAGTAGGATAAAATATTTAATTTAAGCACTAAATAATATAATTTTAACAGGTACAGAGGGGTGAGGATGCAAACATGGTGACCGTCTTCCTGGCCACCCATCGAAAGGGCAAAAATCTCATTGATGAGAGGGCCTCACAGACCTATGTAAGTATTACTTTACTTTATATTAATTTTAATATAACTTAGGCAATTATCGAGTATCCAAACTTTTCTAGGCCGAGTATCTTAGGCTGCGTGAGCGGGCGACTGCTAGTGGACCTACAGCGGGAGAGGCTGATACTTTCTCGCAGCCCTCTCCAGCTCCATCGACAGACGAGCTGTGGGTGACCGCCGCTGGTGGTCTCCAGAGGGGTACGTACTACGGTACGGGATCCTATGGCGCCCTTTTTACGATGCAGTCATCTAGGGCCTCTACGGCAAGTGTGCATTCCCCACAGCCCTCGCAGTCATCGGCCCGAGTCCAGGAGACCGTTGACCATCAGATTGCGTCTCTCCATGACGAGTTACTGCGAATGGTAGAGGAGCAGCCCCAGCCACAGGCGGACGATGCGACGCTCATCGCACGATTTGATATGCTCGAGCACAGCATCATGGATCTCCAGGATATGATAGCTTATTTTAGAGCATCGATAGAGCGCAGTATAACGGAGCTGCAGGCGCCACAGTTGTCCATGGGCAAGAGGCTGACGATGATGCAGGATTCAATGGTTCAAAGCAGTATGAGACAGTTATCTACCATGGATTCATACAACCATCGACTAGCAGAGTTGAGCAGATACGTCCTCCTGGTGCACCTTCAATGGTACAGACTCCACCGACGTTACTGCCTTCTCCATTGACATCGGTGTCGATTCCACGGGAGCAGTATGATCTGTTCTTATCCCTAATGCGCACCGGTGGTCATCCTCCTACAGATCCTCAGTAGTCCTAGTTAGAATAGTTTATTGATTATTTGTGTTTCAGACTTATGATATTTGGTCATTTATGAATATTCTTTATTTTTGAGGCTTTCAGACTTTATTTCTTGTATTCTTTACGACGAGGCTTTCAGACTCAGTTGTGTGGATATTTGTTGTATTCTTTACGACGAAATTTTGTCCTGACTCGGTTTGTAATCTCAATGTTTCATTTTCTTCAAATTTTACTATATTATTCATATTAAATGTATGTTAATTTATCGGTGTTGAGTGTTCAACCGAAGGGGGTCGGCGAACCCAGCAAATTCAACGGAGGGTTGCTCCGGGTCTATTTGTACAAATTATGAATTCATAAACTTCAGGAAGAATGGTTTAAAAATAATTCAATATTCATTTTTTTTATTTTTTTCACTGTATCTTTAGCGACGTTTATAGCGACGTTTAATGACGTTTATATACGTCGCTACAAACGTCGCTATAAAAGTCGCTATACACGTCGCTAAAAATGTCACTGACCGTCGCAAATCTGCTGACATGGCAATAGTGCTAGTTCAATATAACGTTGCTAAATGAGTCGCACAACGTCGCTAAAAAGAAAAAAACTTTGCAACATATAGCGACACACAATACGTCGCTAATTTAGCAACGTTGTGTCGCTAAACGTCGCTAATATAGCGACGCATTTACGTCGCTAGAAAATATCGGTATAGCGATATTTTGCGACATTTTTTTGGTCAGCGACTAGCTTAAAGGCGACTTCATCGAAACGTCGCTACATACGTCGCTAAAATTATTTAGCAACATTTTTTTGCCATTTAACGACGTTTTTAGACGTCGCTAATTTGACTTATTCTGGTAGTGAAAGAAAACAAGTAACTAATGGATAAAATGGTGCTTCCGAACCAAGAAACTAATGGACGAAAGGGCAAATCAAACACTATTCATAAAAATATCAAAATACTATTCATGAAAATATCCAAATACTATTCATGAAAATATCACAAACAGTATACCATCGGTATACTGTAGTATACTAATAAAATACTGGCTAGGAGGCACAATTCTCTAATTTAAGAAAATCTCGTATTCCATTCTACGTACGGGTCCTACCACTAGGTCTATGGCAATGCCAATGGTTATACTACCAGCCTAGGGTAGTCTCTCATAATAAAACGAAATCAAAAATACGTTAATACAATAAATGAAACACGAGATACATTACAATATTATTTTATGAGAATTTTTTTTAAATACCCAAAAATTAGAAATATAAAAATTCAATAACAAAGGTTACATTATATGAGTAGGTTCTAGACCCAAACTTTGACCCAACCTGACTAACCCCAACCCATACTCGAATCTTATGTATTTGACCCGACCCACATAAAATGAAACCCAACCAATAATCGACCCGATCTGTACACGACTTGAACTACCCATACCCACTAGAAGCTGATCCAAATATGATCCAATTCGAACTCGAATGAGCTAGATCCGATATATGTTTTGCCCATTCCGATGAAAAAAAAAGTATATCTACATATTGAGGAGGGGGGGATTAATTTTCCACGACCCCAATGACAAAAAAATCACTCTTAAAAAATACAAAGAGTTATAAATTGAAATAACATTCTCAAAAAATGAAAAAGATAAAACAATTCCTAGAATAAAGAAAAAAATACCTTAAAATGAATAAAAAAATCTTTGAAAAAAATAAAAAAGATGAAAAAAATAAAAATAAAAAATACCAAAAAAAACTAGTCATTTTATGAAAATGAAAAAAAAAGACAAAATGAAAAAATGGAAAAATAATGGAAAAACCAAAAATAAATACAAAAATAATCCTTAAAAAATAAAAAAATTCAAAAAATAAAAAGTAAAACAATACAAAAATTTAAAAGACTAGAAACAGGAGACCCTCCTGTTTTATGGTTATTATACGGACCTTTCTTATTTTAAAAATAACTACACAGATCTATTCTATGTTTTATGTTTTATTTTCAAAACAAGAGTGATTAGTATAATAACTCTTTACAACAAACATAAAACATAAGGGAGATTCGTGTAATTATTTTCAAAGTAAGGAAGGTACGTGTAATAACTATAAACAATTTTTTTAAAATAAAGTAATAAATTTATATATAATTGTAAGAAAAGGGAGGGGTTTGGTGAAATTACAGGGCTCGCCAACTGAGTTGGCGGGTTGTTGGGGGCATGAAAGTGCCCGCCAATTGAGTTGGCGAGATACGTACAGGCCGCCAACTCAGTTGGCGAGGGAGGGTGAGTTGGAGGCTGTGCCCGCCAACTTGCTTGGCGAGTGAGGGTTTGGGGGAGCCGTTGCACTGTGCCCGCCAACTTACTTGGTGAGTGAGGGTCCGTTGAGGATTGGGGGAAGGATTATAGCCGTTGCACAATGGCTATTACATTCAACACTCTCACTCTATATATTTCCTATCTCAACCAAATCATCCAACACTCTCACTCTGTTTTCTTTCTTCCCTCTAGCAAAGTCTCCAACACTCTCTCTGTTTCTCTACCTCTAGCAAAGCTTCAGTCAAAGTTCTGCCTGCAGCTAAAGTTTATCTGAGTTTCTGGTAGCAAAAGTTCTCAACCGTCATGGTTCGTAGCGTAAGAATTGTATGCTCGCACGGCGGTAAAGTAAATGGGTTAAATTATGAAGGAGGAGAAAGTATAATTTTTTTAACTTATCCGAATATTAGTTTTAAAAATATACGTAATCATATTATTGAACGTTGTTCTATTCATTATGATTTTATTCTGAAGTCTATTTTTTGTTCCAATTATTTTTTGATAGATAGTGAAGATGCATGAAATTATATTCTTGAGATTAATTCACAATCACGGTATATAAAAATATATGTTATTAGTAGCAGCATCATTAGATAATAGAAATAATGAATATTTTTCTGAATATCAGCATGTTAGTTCGGGTGCTAGTTCTTCTCAACAAATTGTTTCATTTATCCAAGAAGGTCATTCATCAGATGAATCTAACCATGATGATGATAGTGACAACGACGATGGAAATAGTGATAATTTAGTTAAAAATGTAGATTATATGGTAGATGATGATGTTGTAAAAGCTATCACTGATAAAGTATTTAAGGGACAATCATTTCCTAGTCGTTCTCACTTTAGAAGCTTTATAAGTAATTTAGCAATTAAATATAATTTTAGTTGTTCAGCTAGTGTTATGAATAATGCTCGTGGAATTATATATAGTTGTGATCAATCGAATTATAATTGGAGAGTATATGTCAAATCTATTGGAAATGGCGATATAGTTAAAGTTAGTACATTAGAAAATCGTCATTCTTGTTTAGGGAGACTTAGTACAGGACGTCATCGACTAGCTACTACTACATGGATTAAGACCATGATAATTGACATTATTAGAGATAACCAGTCATACAGTCCATCAAAAATTGTTAAATATATATATAGGGAGCACCGTATTCAAGTTAGTTATTCCAAAGCGTGGAGAGCCCGATAGACAGCATTAGCTGAAATTAATGGTAGTTATGATAAGGCATACGCTAGTCTTGAGGAGTATGGTTATAGAATTATGGAGACAAATTCAGGTAGTACATGTTTTATTAAAACTGCCAAAAATAATAGCTTTCAACGAATATTTATTTATTTTAAGTCATGTATTGATGGGTTTTTAAGGGGCTGTTTACCGGTTATTAGTACTGATGCTATATTTCTTTCGTCTAAATATCAAGGTATCTTATTTATTGCTTGTGCTCACGATCCTAACTATCAATTATATCATATAGCTTATGTTGTTGCTGAAGGTGAGAATAGTGATTCTTGGTCTTGGTTTTTAAATTCTCTTAAAATATCTTTTGGAAGTTATTTTAATGATTGGAGTACAATTATATTTATATCTGACAAGCAAAAAGGATTAATAAATGATGTTCGTGCTATTTTTCTTACATCTCCTTATTTTTTTTGTATTCAACATTTTAAACAAAACATGAAAAAAGTTACCAAAGAACCAGTATTTCAACACTTGTTAGACTCGCTTGCTAGATCATATAATGAAACAGATGCAGAGAGTGTGTTTGATATAATTAAAGCCGAGAACATAATTTTGTTCGATTAGCTTATTGGTGTAAACGATGAAAGTCGTCGATTTGAACATTGGATAACAGCGTATGCTACTTGTCCTAGATTAGATATTAATACTTCTAATCTTGTTGAATGTTTCAATAGCTGGATTAAGAAATTACGAGATAAGCCAATAACAATACTTCTCGATGATATTAGAGCCAAGATTATTACACTTCATGACAATCGTAGAAAAAATGCTGAAAATATAGACACAGATTATTGTCCGAAGATGTTAAAGACCATGGCTTGTATTATCAAAGAGAAGAATCACCTAGAAATATTAGCTATTGATAGTTATAAGTTTGAAATAATAGAACGTGCAACAAGTAGAACATATATTGTTAATATAACTGACAGATCTTGTACATATTTTAGATGGTACCATACTTATATACCATGTATACATGCATGTTTTGTTTGTAGATATTACAATATTAGTACTGGAGGCATTTCAGGTTCTCGTCCAATACCCAGATGATCAACACGAGTCACAAGTTCCTCCATAAGAAGTCGACTTTGTGGGAGAAGGTTTATCACGGGTTGTTGCAAATATTATTGGTATACACCACTCTGAAATATGAAACTTGTAAATTATTTTTTTTATCATATCTATGTATATGTAATTTTTAAAGTATAATAAAGTCATACCAAATCATGCATGCCATTGACAAAAGCACGCAGAGTAGAATCATCTACGGATCTACTCTTGAACCATTGCTCCTCATATTGGTATACTCGGTTGCTCATAAGAGGGCATCCCTACCATTGCCTATAGTCCAGGTTACCCATGTCTGCATAATATAAACAAAATTTTAGCAAACTATTTACACTAAATCAATATGAATAATGAGTAACTTAGAACTTACATTCCTCAGCAGATCTTAGTCCGGGGGACATGTCCCTCACACTATAATTCTCGAACCGATTATTCCAGTTAGCAACGAGACCAAGGATTCGTTGTAATGTATTTGCTGCCTCATAACCGACTGTCGGTGGATCATCGGGAATTATTTGGCTCATTCTAAATTGTCGAAGAATACGGTCTGCCGGATGGTACATGGTGAACCGATCATATATAATATAAGATCTGTGTAAAGTAAATAAATATGATATCCTCTTGATTTATGGAGCATCATCTTCACATGTGTAAGGTAACTAGGTATCATATTTAATGATATTGTATGAAATAGATGTGATGTTTATCTATGATGAAAACTGTAATAATTTAAAGATATTTAAAAAATTACCTTATGATACTGCAGTGTATCAAATTAGCTGCGATAAAGTGATACACTCCTGTATTGGTAGTATTGATAATCCACTACATCTGTGGGCCATCGCATAGCAACCAAAAATACTCCAACATCACCGAGAATGCTAGTAAGAGGCCTACCAATATAGAAGTGCTCGTAGGACCAGAACTATAAAACAAAAATATGACATTAGTACAAACAAAATTTGCGTATAAAATTACTCTAACTAATTTATGTCTTTCATTCATACCTGAATCAGTGAAATACATCCACAAATACTCTTGCGACTGGATCTCACAAATTCTGTCAAATTTGCGTATAAAAAGGCTAGAGTAGCAGCTCCCCATGCATTCTGAGGAGGTTTTGTCAAATCATCCAAGAATGTTAGAAGTTGCACATTTACCATATTTCCTGATGCATCGAGAAATAGAATTGCACCACATAAACAGAGTACGCTCTAGTGCAACGAATGACATAAAAATATTAAGTGTTATATAGACACTAAATTAAGTCATAAATAAATATTACTAATTAAAATACATACCCACATTTCATCTACATCAACCACCCCGTCAATAGTGTGATGTAAGTCCATGAAGTTGCCACGAAGCCATGTAAACTTCATAAAATTGCCGTTTTTATACCAGATGGAGGGGTAACACCGAGATACCTCCTGATCAGATCAGATCCCTTTAAGTGCGGATCAAAATATATAGCGTCACCTTTAATAGGTAACCCTAGTATATTTGTCACATCAAATAGGGTGATCGTCATCTCGCCGAATGGGAGTTTGAAAGTGTTGCGTTAAGGCCACCAACGCTCCGCAAGACTTACAACTAAATGAAGATCGTGGATTAAATATCTAACACGATCTATATAGTGGAATCCAAAGGATTCCACCAAAGCCTTTTGGACAAAATTTAGCTCCCACGTACGATAATTTCTTTCTGTCCGCCAATGTACATGGATCCGGGTTCGTAAACCAAGATCATGGTCGTATAACTATAAAAAATATATGCATTATATTTTGTGCATAAATTACATAACTTGGAAACTTATAATTTAAAAAATTACCTCGTCAGAAAATATCCGACTAGATATGTGGTCTTCACGTTGCTTAATAATAAGCTGGGTAGTCGGTCCATCAGGAATACAACTGTCATTTTGGTTAGCCATCTACAAAAAATATTATAGGAAGAAGGGGGATTGCTATGAGGAGGAGTGTTGTGAGGAGGAGGAGGAGGAGGAGGAGAAGTGCTGTGAGGAGGAGGAGGAGGAGAAGTGTTGTGAGGAGGAGGATGAGGGGTTTATTTATAGGGAGGGGAGGGGGGAAAGTTGAGGGGAGGGGGGGGGTCTCCGAGGAGAAGGGGAGAGGTCTCCGAGAAGAATGGGAGAGGTCGGGGGGTCTCCGAGGCGGAAGGGAATCCGAGGGGGGGGGGCGCCAACTGAGTTGGCGAGCTTGCCCAGAGCCCGCCAACTGAGTTGGCGAGTTCTTCTCGAACTCTGGGCACCGCCAACTCAGTTGGCGAGTTCTCCCCCTCCCTGTAATTTTACCAAACTCCTCCATTTTTTTGCAATTATATATAAATTTATTACTTTATTTTAAAAAACCGAACTATAAAATATATGAGAGGTTAGTGTAAATAATCTAAATAAATAACAACCAAAATTTATCTGGACAAAAAATATCAAACTATTCTTAAGAGAGGATTTTTATGTTTCGTGGACAAATTGTTTATTCTGAGTATTTACATTTTCGAAAATAAATTATTATAACCTAAACGAAAATTTTCATCCCGGGCATCCGAATTTATATAAATTTTATCTAAAGTATTGAAGTTTAAAAAATTACGAAAAAAAATCAAAACGTCCATTATAAGGACATTTTATATTTTTTAATAATATATTTCCATCGTTCATTTTTTCTCTGTTAACAGACGTTTAACGAAAATAATAATAATAAAAAAGTCCTTAGGAAGGACGTTTTCTATTTTTTATTATTTTTTTTTGCCTCTCTCGCGTCTCTCTCTCGTCTCTCTCACTCTCTGGTCTCTCTCTCACTCTCTGGTCTCTCTCTCTCCCATCTCTCTCTCTCTCTCTCTCTCTCACTCTCTCTCTCTCTCATCTTTGTCTGCTCTTTCTTTCTCACCTCTCTTTATTAAATTTGAGAAATTTAATGAAATCCGTTTTTTTTTACTTTTGCTTACTACAGAGTTTTGAGAAAAAATATTTCGATCTTTTTTTAAAGAATTAAAATTATATTTTTTATGTAATCCAAATACCACTAGTGTCATGGTACACGCGTCCCGTGTGTAATATTTTTTTTTAGCACACTCGTCCAATATGTCCAATTTTTAATCCATAAGAATTTATTGAAATATTTATATAAATAAAGTCTGTAAGATTCGTTAAGAAAATTTTAAGAACTCAATCGAACTCATAAAATCTGAAAGAATTTATTGAATTCTTTATACAAATAAAGTCATGTGATATTCGTTGAGAAATTTTTATTATTATTTAAAATTCTTTAAAATCTTAAGTGAATAATGTATTTTTTTTTAAATTTTAATTGAATAACCAATAGAATATGAGAGACATTTGTAATATTGGATAGAACCAATTTATAATATTAAAGAGACCATAATAATTATCGATTTCTATAAACTTCTACCCAATAAGAAGTTAATTCTTTTTTTTTATTTCAGTAAATACAGATCGAAACACATATAATCTTATAGAGTAAATCAAATTATCTTCTCCTTATATGTATAATTTTTTTCTTTCTATATAATTTTATTTATCTAAAAAACTCGAAATATTTTGTTCCAGTAAAGAAAATAAAATTTTAATTCTCTAAAAAAAGATCAGAATATTTTTTCTCAAAACTCTGTAGTAAGCAAAAGTAAAAAAAAATTCTAGAATTTTTTTTGATTTATTAAATTTCTCAAATTTAATAAATAGAGGTAAGAAAGAAAGAGAGTGAGAGAGTGAGCGAGAGTGAGAGAGAGCAGAGAACGAGGGAGTGAGACAGCGAGAAGTGAGAGAGAGGAGAGAGAGAGAGAGAGAGAGAGAGTTAGAGAGAGACCAGAAAAAGAGACGTGAAAGATACGAAAAAAAATAATAAAAAATAGAAATGTCTTTAGAGGACGTTTTTTCTTAAGAAAACGTCTTTTCTAAGGATTTTTTTTTTCGATAAACGTCTGTTAACGAAAAAAAAATAAACGATAAAAATATAATATTAAAAAAATATAAAACGTCCTTCATGACGTTTTGGTTTTTTTTGTAATTTATAATTTTTTAAACTTTAATATTTTAGATGGAATTTATATAAATTTGGATATTCTGGATAAAAGTTTTGTAACCTAAATAAGCTCAGAAATAAATTAAAAAAAAATGTCTAAATTATTTCTCTGCATGTGTAGTTAGATTAGACTTAGTCTTCTAAGTTTTCTCCTACTTGAACTTTCAAACGTTGATCAAGTTTCAAAGTTTGACCAACACACTCTTTACGCAAGAGTCCAAACTTTCAGATTGAGTCTTTTGGATAGGGCCCGTTCATTCGCTCTACCAAACCCTAGAAAAAGTTGGCAGACTACCATGGTTATTAGACATCAACGAATATACAAGGATTAATTGGTGATAACAACACGTACGTTTTGTTGCCCACCATCACTCAAGTGGGATACGTAACCAAATAGAAAATAAAATAAGATAATAATTTGTACAAATTTTAGTAATTTAAAATAAATGTTTGGAGTATTTTTACTGTGAAGATTCTAAGGTCTAAAGAATAAACTAGTTCAAATGGTAGTGCTTAGGACGTGCAATTGAGAGGTATGAGTTAGAGTTTCATCATTGTTTAAATGTTTGACATAATTAGAACAAAAAAAATTACGTATTATATTTTGCTTTTTTTTTGTAATAATTTAAAAATATTGATTTTTTTTCATTTTTGTTTAAATTTTAGTATTTTTTTTGCTATTGAAGTTCAATTAACATGACAATTTTAAAATTTTCTATATATAGTAACACAGTCTTTCTAGAATTTTAATCCTAGATATATCCCTGACCACCTTCTTTGCAGGAGTTTTTCAAGTCTCTTTGGAGTTTCTCGGATTATTAAAACTACATATTTTCCCACCACCACGTCTCCCCCTCCCACTTATATAAATTATAGTTTTTTCGATTTATTCCTCGAATGTCTAAAAGGCTGAAAATCTCCACCAAAGAAGGTGACATATGATCACTTTGATCTTCAGTAAAGAAAACATTTCATTTTAAAATATAATATTTTATTATATAAAAATAGTACTATTTAATGTAATATTATATTCCAAAAAATTGGAAGTATGATTTTTGAAACTTTTTTATGATTGTGTTTTTAGTAAATTGTAATCCTAAATCGGTCAATAGCCGTGTAGTGAAAGCGGAACAGAAAACGATCGGACCTATTTTTTTTGTATAATGTCTCATTTTTGGACAACCTTATTATTGTGATTAAATTGTATCATTAAATTATATTTATGGTTATTAGCTATATATGGTGATTGGCTGGCTATATATGGTGACTGGGGTTTTGGGATTAAATTGTATTTATGGTGATTGGCCATATGATTTAGGTCCCAAGTTTATTTGTGGATGTATATATATATATAATATCATGATGAATGAAATAGCTAGAATATTATCTCCTATCACTTCTTCATATGGTATTAGAGCCTGACGGCTAGGGCACATTTTCTTCGAGAGGCGGCGGTTGCGGTATCTCGAGCTGCGACGGCGACATGATGAGCAGTGGGACGTCGAGACTTCTACGCCGGCGGTATCGCAGATCGATCCCACATCCATGTATTATCTTGGTTCTAATGACAATCCGGGTAATACAATTATGAAAGTGATGTTTCGTGGAAAGAATTATGAGGAATGGTCGAGATCTATTCGGCTTTCTCTACGGGCTCGACAAAAGTTTGGGTATGTTGATGAGTCTATCAATAAAACTTCGGAGAAGGATCAATTGGAGGATTGATATTGTGTCCAATCGATGCTTGTGCAGTGAATTTTGCATACTATCGACGCTTCCGTGAAGAAAATAATACCATACTTTGAGGAGAAGAAACCACTGTGAGATTCGCTCAATGTCCGATTTAGCGGACATGCGGCTGGTGGTGGACGTGGAAGGGGTGTGAAAGTGGGTGCGGCGGTGGAAGGACGTGGTTTCGTTGCTGCACAGCCGCGGATGGCAGATGATGGTGCAAGCGGCGGCGGTGTGCCGAAATTTACTCCGGACCAATGGGAATAACTTATTTCTATGCTTGGTAATTCTTCGGCCAAATCTCTGGAGGATCGTATAGTGGGTAAGTCCATTGCACCTTGGATTATTGATACAGGCGCTTCGAATCATGTTATGGAAAATGTTGATTTATTGTCAGGGGTGACGGCAATGGAGAAGTGTCCGGTTGGACTCCCGGACGGACGGACTGCGGTTGCCTTGTACTGCGGTCGTGTTGCTTTTGCACCAGGCGTGGTTCTCACGAATGTTCTATTCGTACCTCAATTACATTGTAATTTAATTTTTGTGGCCCATCTTATTGATGACATAAATTGTGTTATATAATTCACTAAAAATTTGTGCGTGATACATGACCCCAGTTTGAGGACCCTGATTGGCATTGGTGAACGGCAGGACAGACTCTACTACTTTAGTATTATACCGAAGACTCAGGCCTTGGCAGTGAATGGGACGACTTCTCTGGACATTTGGCATCAGCGACTTGGGCATCCTTCTGATAAAGTAATAAAGTCACTTCATGTTGTCAGTAGCTCTAGTAGTTCAGTGAATAAGGCATGTGAAGTTTGCCATCAGGCAAAGCAAACTCAAGGTATCTTTCCTGTCAGTAACTCACGGGCTGTTGTAATTTTTGATTTGATACATTATGATCTTTGGGGGCCGTATCCTATGCCTTCTTCGTGTGGAGCTCGATATTTTTTGACGATTGTAGATAATTTATCTCGTGCTGTTTGAGTATTTTTGTTGATTGATAAGACTGAAGTATACAAGATGTTCTCGTCATTTTTTTCTATGATTGAACGGCAATTTAATTCCAAAGTTCGCATTGTGCGAAGTGATAATGGTACTAAGTTTAATTGTCTACTCGACTACTTTGCACAGAATGGTATTTTATTTCAGACATCTTGTGTAGGTACACCTCAGCAGAATGGGAGGGTCGAACAAAAATATAGACATAATTTGAATGTGACACGTGCTTTACATTTTCAGGAAAATTTGCCAATTTCGTTTTGGGGTGAGTGTATTTTGGCGGCTGGTTATATGATCAATCGAACTCCTTCGAGCCTTCTTGTAACAAACTTTTTTTTTAAATCTTTAAAAATAAAATTTCTGGATTTTTCAATATTTTTTATTTAATTATTAAAAATGTCCTTCATGGATTAATATTTTTATGAATTAAATTAATTATTAAAATATTAAAAAAAATTATATTTTTGGGTGTATAATTAATTATTGGATGTTATGTAATTTTTTTAGAATTTATTGGGCTCAAAAAGTATTTTTATTTAGCTAAAAACACCATTTTTGATTGAACCAGACTAAACCCACTTGAACCGGACTGAACCGGACCCAACCCAACCCGAACCAAACCAAACAAACTAAACCCTATTGAACCGGACCAACCCTAATTGGTCGGATCGGATCCTACCCGACCCGACCTGTCACTGCCCAATTCTAGAAAATAGGGTTATTTTTTTTATTTTTATTTTATAAATTGTGAATTATATTTAATTAATTATATTTATATTTATTTAGTGCTTGTATTATTTTTTTTTTAATGATTGTTTTAGGGTTTTGGCTAGCCTGGACCCATGTCAGACCCTAGTGGACCCATGTCCGACCCAGCCCACACCCTTGTGAGAATTATTTTGGGGCTTAGAATTATTATTTTATTTTTAGGAGGTTAGTTGGAGAGATTTGGAGCTAGTTTGAGCGCATTTGGAACCCGGAATCCAAAACCAAGTGAGTAGGGGCGTTTTGGGAATTTGCAACTTAGGAAATCCCCTTTATTTGTGTCTTGGCCGGCCCTACCTACCCCCCCAAACCGTGAGCACAGCAGCCCTCTCCCTCTTTGCATTCTTCTTCATTCTTCTTCTTCTTCTTCACTTCTTCTTCTTCTCCACTTCTTCTTTCTTCTCCTTCTTCCTCCAAAGTAAGCTTTTCTCCATCTTTCTTCTTTCTTTCTTCCATTTCTTCTTCTTTAAGCTAACCCTCACCTTGCATTTTCTCTAACCTAGGTGTGAGGAGCTTAGATCTAGTGTGAGAGCTAGAATTGGTGGCTTGGAGCTTGAGGGAGGTGAATTCTAGGGATTGTGAGACTTTGGCCTTGGGATTCCAACTTCCAAGAGGTAAAACCTAACTTTTCCCTTCCTAATTATTTTTGTGTAGTGTAATTAGTGTTGTAGAACCTTCCTAGACCCTAACCCTACCCGTAGGAGGAAGTTGGAACTAGTTTGGGTGAGTTTAGAGACTTTGACATTAGGTTTTGTGTCGAATTCGGGTGGAATCCGAATTTGGCCCAATTTTGGGTGATGTCCTAGGTTAGATGGACCTAGGTAGACGTTGTCGGGTGTCTAGAGGGTGAGTGCCTGTCTCCGTTCGGACACGGGAAGCCGTGTCGCGGAGAAACGGGCATTTCGGGCGAAATTGGGGCTTTTCGTCGTCGCCGATTCTAAGTGCGTGTGCGTTTCCGCCATGGGCCTAGAATCGACGTGGGAGCATATTTTCTAGGATCTAGACATCGTGTAAAGTGCGTGGGTAAATTTTGGGCCGATTCCGAGTTCGTTTGGTGTGCGTTTCAGGAGGTTTTCCGAGCCGCGTACCACGTGTTCGTCGAAATGACCGAACGGCCATTTCGACTTGGTTTCCTCGTTTCGGCTTCGTGTGCGCGTTGGGTTAGTATCGGGGAGTGTGTGCTAGAGGTTTCAAGTTATATTTTATATATTTTAGGGTATTGGTGAGTGTCGGGGTCGTTGGGCGTGAGTAGGGCGTGTGGTTTGAGTGTTGTGTGCGTGGTTGTGTTTGTATTGATATGTATCTATATATATATATATATTTATATATATGTATGTGTGTTTATGTATATATATTTATATATATATGTGTGTATTTATATTTATGTACTTGTATATGTATATGTCTAAGTGTATATATATATAGTTGAGAGTGTGTGTAGATATATATATATATATATATATATTAAGTGTATATATATATGTAGCTATGTATATATATTTATGTGTGTGTGTATATTTGTGCGTGAGTGTGTGTATTAGTGTGTTTGTGAGTGTGTAAGTGTGTGTGTTAGTATATAGATATATAGGTGTGTATATATATGTATCTAGTTATATATATATAGTTATATATGTGTATGTATATATATATATAGGGGGTGATATATATATATGTGTATATGGGAGTGTGTGTGTGTGTATGTGAGAGGAAGGGGGGGCCAGCCACTGGCAGCAGGGAGCAGCTGCTCCAGCAGCAGCAAGCTGCTGCACCAGCTGCAGCAGCAGCAAACCAGCAGCAATAGCAGCAACATTATGCAGCAGCAGCAGCAGCAAAGGCACAACAGGTAGCAGCAGCAGCTAGCAGCTTCGGTTCGCGTCGCGTGGCTCTAGTGGCTAGGTAGCTTAGTAGAAGTGATAGATAGATAGCTAGATTAATAGATAGATAGAGTGTTAGATAGATTAGATACTTAGATAGGTAGATGGATAATTAGATAGATGGATAGGTAATTGATAGGTAGATAGTTAGGTTTCTAGATACTAGATAGGTAGGTAGCTAGATACTTAGATATATCTACCTAAGATATAGATAACTATATACCTATACTTATATATATATATATAGATATCTTGATAGGTATATATATATATATGTTATGTTGGGTAAGGTAATGGGTAATTGGGTATGTGTGTGTGGATATATATATGTATATAGGTAGATACCTACTTAGATGTATTAATAGATAGTAGATATCTATATTACCTAGCCTAGATTAATAACTAGGTGCATAATTAATAGCTAGATAGCTAGTTAGAGGGCCTTAGGGCGAAACCTCAATACCTTGAGATACCGAGGTATCTCGATACCTTGAGATATTCAAGGTATTGAGTTTCGAGCGGGGTATTTGAGCATTAGCCTAGGAAATGCTTGGGAGTGATTTTTATATGTTTATATATATATAATTACGCGTGCTAGCATAGATTTTAGCGGGTTTAGGCGGGGTGCGTGGCCTAGGGCGAGGTATCGGATACCGAGGGTATCCCGGTATCTCGATTAGGCGAGTTTGTGAGTTTAGTGGCTTAATAAGCTCGGTTTGACCTAGAATTTCAGGGGCACCCTAGTTTGACCTAGCTTTGACCAAACTTGTCCTCGTTGACCGTAAAAGTCAACGTTTGACCTAGTTTTGACCTAGAGTTGACTTTTTGGACCCCGGGTTGACTTTTTGACCCAAATTTTACCGGTTTGACCCGTTCGACCTAGAATAGCCCTAGAAGCCTATTTTTAATTATTTTATATCAGTTTAAATGCTTAGAACCCTGTTTAATCCTTGCTTTTCGTATTAGGTCTTTGCGTCACCGGTCCGGACCTCAGGACATCAGGCGAGTACCTACCTCTGATAGTTTCCATTTCATGATAGCATTTATATCACCTGTTCTAGAACTGTAATACTTGATTCTGACACTTTATTACATGAGCTGGTACTAGTGGATCCCGTCATGAGGTGCTATCCCCCTTACCGTGTTCAGCGGGTACTCTATCACGTGTATTTCATCATGTGCTTCGGGTATTGATTATCATGTGCTATCTTGTGCTTCTTGTGCTCTCGCCTTCGTGTGCGCGAGCTATTATCATGTACGTAGCGTGTTGTGGTTGGATCCAATGGTATTAGTGGGGGAGGGGAGTAGGAGTTGGTTATATGATCAAAGCCAAAACAGTATTCATGTGTATGTCAGTTATGCAACTCACGCATAACGGAGTTATCGTAGTGTTCTTCATGTGCAACCTAAGCCGATCATATAACGAACTTGTGCTCAAGGCACTTAGCTAGTATTCATGTTTCTCACCTGCAGTTACTTTTCTACTACTTGTATTGTTCTCCAGTTTATATTACAGCTATTTATTGTGCTCCAGCATATATTTATTTCCTGTGCATCTTGATTACTTTTCTATTGCTCGTCATATACACCTTACCATGTATTTGGAGTTGCTTTCAGAGTTATGTACTTCGTTCCAGTCCTGACTGGGCATATTTTTTTCCAGAGGATCCTGAGGACTATTGCCCTACGTTCTACGGGCCTGGTATTGACGACTGTTGTGACCCCGAGGAGGAGTGCGCCGAGGAGATGCCGATAGCACCCTAGTTAGCTAGGTGGGTTTTCTGGGTTTTTTCAGTGGTTTGTATTTTGGATGACTGTACTTATTCTTTTGTGCTTCTGTGAGATGTTGTAGCTTTTAGACCTGGACTGTATTATTTTGGATTATCTTGCTCTCTTGGTTCTGGTTTTCTTTGTTTATATCATATCGTGCTTATTTCTTCCCCTAGATTTTGTGATTGAGATTCATATATATATTGCGTGGTTGCCCTCCTTCGGGAGAAGATTATTTTGATATATATATTTCGTGGTTTTGCCCTCCTTTTGGAGAGGTCATGCCAGATTTTTCAGTGAGATATAGATAGATATGGTTGACCTAGAACGGACCTTTACAGCGTTCTACCGCCGATTCTGCGGCGTAGGCTGGACGTACCCACGGCTCATGCCCGATTTTCGGGTGCGGGTCGTGACACGTTTTTGGTGGTGGCCCATACAGGTCTCTGCCTTTAGGGTTACCTGCAATAGGATATAGGAGATAGGCTGAGAGAGAGTGTGCTCAATCACAACTAGGACCCTTCCTACTTCCTTTTGCTATCTTTAATTTTTTCGAAATTATTTTCTTTTGCAATATTATTGTCCTTCATTGATGTTATCGTTTCTTGCACTATATTGACTTCTTTTGATCTGTGTTCAGGATGCCTCCGAAGACCAGATCTCAGTGCACCGCCCCAGCAGCTGCCACCGAGAGGTCTGCCACCTCTCGACCTGCTCGACTTCCGGCAGCCGCTACCGCTCCACTCGCCACTCCTGCGGTTGAGGGAGCTTCAGTTTCTCTCGGAGATCCCCTTACTCCCATTGATCCGAGAGCCACCCCAGTTGTCCCGGTGGTACCTCCTCCACCACCGCCTGCGCCAGCAGATGCTACGCAGTTGTTCGCATTCTTCCGAGAGATGATGGATGCGCAGCACCGCCAGGCAGATGTTTTGAGGATGGGCATTGAGAATGCTCATCAGGTGGCTTTGACAGCGGTCGACAGAGTGGCTCAGATCCAGCCACAACCAGAGCAGGTTCAGTATCCTAGGCCGGGTACTATCATCGATTTTCAGAGGATGCGGCCTAAGGAGTTCCGCGGCACAGAGGGGATCCTGTACGCCGACGACTGGATCGAGCATATAGAGGGCATCTTTCGGCTGGCGATGATCCCAGCCAGCATGCAGATAGAGGCAGCGGGCAGCCAGATGTTCGACCTTGCCCTTACTTGGTTCCGCACGGATACGCGGATAGCAGCTCCGGGATTGACTTGGGAGGCTTTCAAGAAGCTTTTCAAGGAGAAGTTCTTCCCGGACGTGGCTCTCAGTGCCTTAGAGAGTCAGTTCGAGGCGCTCGTCCAGGGGAGTATGCTAGTGGATGAGTATGCAGCGGAGTTCTGCCGTCTGGGCAGATTTGTTGAGGGATTGTCAGAGGCAGCGAAGGCACGGAAGTTCCGCAAGGGCTTAGTCATGGCGGTCAAGTCCTTGACTAGGAGCGACCGCGAGGCGACCTTCGAGCAGATTGTCAGCGATGCTCAGAGGGCTGAGGATGATTTGGAGCTGAAGACGAAGAGGGGCAGAGACACTTCCGGAGCAGGCAGCAGTGCAGGCCCGGCCAAGAGGCCATTCCAGCAGACCCAGCAGCACCAGGGTCAGGGTCGGGCGCCCTTCCAGTAGGCGCCCCAGCAGCAGAGGCAGGGTCAGCAGCAGGGCCAGAGGCAGCCCATCGTTTACCCTTTCTGTAGGAAGCCAGGGCACGGATGGGACATATGCAGAAAGAGGCTGGGCAGATATTTATTGTGTGGCGCCGCAGACCACCAGCTGAAGGATTGTCCTTCAGCGCTTGCCCGTACAGCTCAGGGCGGAGGAGTCGCTCAGAGGGCACCAGCCAGAGCACCTGCAGCGCAGCAGAGAGGTCAGCCTTTGCAGACTCAGCAGCAGAGGTTCGCCCAGCACCAGCAGCAGCACCGAGGAGGACAGCAGGGGCGAGCTTTTGCCCTGACAGTGGACGAGGCCGAGCCAGTTGGTGATGTTATCTCAGGTTCTGTTCTCCTTGATTCCATTCCAGCACTTGCTTTATTTGATTCCAGTGCTTCCTATAGCTTTGTGTCTGTATCTTTTGCTGTTAGACACCATCTTGTTGCTGAACCTTTAGCTAGACTCTGCAAGATCACGACCGGGGGTGGTATCATGCTAGTCCGTGATGTTTGCAGAGATCGGAGAGTTACCTTGGGAGGCCGGGAGTTGAGTGTGTGCCTACTCGTAATGCCACTTCCGAGCTACGATATTGTACTCGGGATGGATTGGTTGAGTACGCATTGTGCTAGTATAGATTATCGTGGAGGCAGAGTTTTGTTTAGTCCGCCGGGTGAGCCAGAGTTTCAGTTTGCCAGAGGAGCAGCGAAGCAGACCGAGGGAGTCTTCTGCGGAGCCCTGGTGGTAGAGCCGAGGTCGCTACATCCACTGATAGAGGAGTATATGGATGTCTTTCCGGAGGAGTTGCCAGGGTTACCTCCGGACAGAGATGTGGAGTTCTCTATAGACTTGGTGCCAGGCGCGGAGCCGATATCCCAGCACGTCTATAGAGTCAGCAACAGTGAGCTGATAGAGTTGAAGAAGCAGGTGGATGAGCTTCAGGACAAGAGATTTATCAGATCTAGTTCTTCTCCGTGGGGCACTCCGATACTTTTTGTGCCGAAGAAGGATGGGTCGATACGGATGTGTATCGACTACAGGGCTCTGAACAGCCTCACAATCAAGAACAAGTATCCGCTGCCGCGTATTGATGATCTATTTGACCAGTTGAGCGGAGCGAGGGTGTTTTCCAGGATTGATCTGAGGACAGGCTACCACCAGGTGAAAGTCAGGAAGGAGGATATTCCGAAGACAGCTTTTCGGACCAGATATGGACAGTATGAGTTCTTGGTGATGCCGTTTGGGTTGACTAATGCCCCGACAGTGTTCATGAATCTGATGAACAAGGTGTTCCATCAGCATCTGGACAGGTTTGTGGTGGTATTTATAGATGATATCTTGGTGTATTCGAAGACCCCAGAGGAGCACGAGGAGCATCTGAGGATAGTACTGGAGACTCTCAGGAAGGAGGAGCTTTATGGAAAGATTTCGAAGTGTGAGTTCTTCCTTGACAAGGTGGAATTCCTTGGTCATGTGGTGACTGGAGAGGGTATCTCGGTGGATCCGAGAAAGATCGTGGCAGTTGAGGCATGGAGTGCTCCGAGTTCAGTAGCCGAGGTCAGAAGTTTCTTGGGACTGGCAGGCTACTACAGGAGATTTGTTCAGGATTTTTTCCGGATTGCAGAGCCATTGTCCAGGCTGACCCGGAAGGACGTGGAGTTTGTTTGGTCAGAGGAGTGCCAGATCGCCTTTGATGAGCTGAAGAGGAGGTTGACGACAGCTCCAGTGTTGACGTTGCCATCAGGTTCTGGAGGATTCACTATCTATAGTGATGCATCGGGGAAGGGACTGGGTTGTGTGTTGCAGCAGAATGGGAGGGTGATTGCCTATGCTTCCAGGCAATTACGTCCTCATGAGAAGAATTACCCTACCCACGATTTGGAGTTGGCAGCGGTCATTTTTGCTCTGAAGTTGTGGAAACACTATTTATACGGAGAGCGTGTGGAGATCTTCACAGACCACAAGAGCTTGAAGTATATGTTTACCCAAAAAGAGCTGAACATGAGGCAGAGAAGATGGTTGGAGTTGATAAAAGACTTCGACATATCATTGCAGTACCATCCAGGGAAGGCGAACGTAGTTGCGGATGCATTGAGCAGGTATCCGGTAGCTATGTGCCTGACTACAGATCGTTATCTTCTGGCAGATCTAGAGAGCTTGGGCATTGAGGTGATAGTGCCTGGAGTTGAGATGCAGATGTGGGGACTGCAGATTCAGTCAGAGTTGGTAGACCAGATCAGGGCTACACAGTTTGAGGATGAGTCCCTGAGGAGCATCAGGGAGCAGGTTCAGATGGGATTGGCAGATGACTTCACCATTGCTGATGATGGTTCTTTGCGGCACGGTACCAGGTTGTGTGTGCCGAGAGGGTCGTTGCGCGAGAAGGTTCTCCAGGAGGCGCATCGATCCCAGTACTCTATGCATCCCGGTGCCAACAAGATGTATAGAGATCTGAGACAGCATGTATGGTGGTACGGGATGAAGCGGGAGGTAGCACGCTTCGTATCCCGATGCTTAGTGTGCCAGCAGGTGAAGGCGGAGAGGCAGAGGCCAGGAGGTTTACTCCAGCCGTTACCCATTCTGGAGTGGAAATGGGAGCATGTGACCATAGATTTTGTTTCTGGGCTTCCCCGTTCTCCAGGCGGGAAAGATGCGATTTGGGTCATCGTGGACAGGTTGACCAAATCGGCCCACTTTCTACCATTCAAAGTGGGTACGTCTACAGAGAGACTAGCAGAGATGTATGTGCGCCAGATAGTCAGACTGCATGGAGTTCCAGTGAGCATAGTATCAGATCGGGACAGTCGCTTCACTTCGCATTTCTGGAGGAGTCTGCAGGCTAGCTTGGGCACCCAGCTCAAGTTTAGTAGTGCGTATCACCCACAGACAGATGGTCAGTCAGAGAGGACCATTCAGACACTTGAGGACATGCTTCGGACCTGTGTTTTGGATTTCAGAGGCTCTTGGGAGGATCACTTGCACTTGGTAGAGTTTGCTTACAACAACAGCTACCAAGCCAGTATCGAGATGTCACCTTTTGAGGCATTGTATGGACGGAGGTGTCGCACTCCGTTATCATGGGATGATGTAGGTGAGAGAGCTTTGCTTGGCCCAGAGATGGTGGTTGATGCAGCGGAGAAGGTCAAGCTCATTAGAGATAGACTTCGGGTGGCGCAGGACAGGCAGCGGCATTGGGCCGATAGCCACCGGAGACCTTTGGAGTTCGAGGTATAGCTTAGAATCTAGATTTTGTTCTTGTGTTGCTTGTGATTGCTTGTTTTAGACTAAGTGCAGAGACCTTGTTTGTGCTAGGTTGGAGATCTGGTGTTCCTGAGGATTTCTCCGATGCGGGGCACTATTCGCTTCGGTGGAGGCGGAAAGCTTAGCCCACGTTTCGTCGGACCCTTCCGTGTCCTCGAGAGGGTCGGCGCCGTGGCGTATAGGCTTGAGTTGCCGCCTACGCTGGAGGGAGTTCATGATGTGTTCCACGTGTCGCAGTAGAGACGGTACGTGGCGGATCCCAGTCACGTATTGGATCACTCGGAGATCGCGGTGGGCCCTACTCTTAGCTATCCAGAGCAGCCGGTGGAGATTCTGGATCGGCGGGAGAAGGTGTTGAGGAACCAGACTATTCCCTTGGTTCGCGTCACGTGGAGGCATCACTCTCCAGGAGAGTCGACCTGGGAGAGGGAGGATGAAATGCGCGAGCGGTACCCTTATCTCTTCGAGCCCTGAGGTATGGTTCTTTCTTTGCATTTCTGTCCTAGTTTCGTCTTTTAATTTCGAGAACGAAATTATTTTAAGGAGGGTAGGCTTGTCACTGCCCAATTCTAGAAAATAGGGTTATTTTTTTTATTTTTATTTTATAAATTATGAATTATATTTAATTAATTATATTTATATTTATTTAGTGCTTGTATTATTATTTTTTTAATAATTGTTTTAGGGTTTTGGCTAGCCTGGACCCATGTCAGACCCTAGTGGACCCATGTCCGACCCAGCCTACACCCTTGTGAGAATTATTTTGGGGCTTAGAATTATTATTTTATTTTTAGGAGGTTAGTTGGAGAGATTTGGAGCTAGTTTGAGCGCATTTGGAACCCGAAACCCAAAACCAAGTGAGTAGGGGCGTTTTGGGAATTTACAACTTAGGAAATCCCCTTTATTTGTGTCTTGGCCGGCCCTACCTACCCCCCCCAAACCGTGAGCACAGCAGCCCTCTCCCTCTTTGCATTCTTCTTCATTCTTCTTCTTCTTCTTCACTTCTTCTTCTTCTCCACTTCTTCTTTCTTCTCCTTCTTCCTCCAAAGTAAGCTTTTCTCCATCTTTCTTCTTTCTTTCTTCCATTTCTTCTTCTTTAAGCTAACCCTCACCTTGCATTTTCTCTAACCTAGGTGTGAGAAACTTAGATCTAGTATGAGAGCTAGAATTGGTGGCTTGGAGCTTGAGGGAGGTGAATTCTAGGGATTGTGAGACTTTGGCCTTGGGATTCCAACTCCCAAGAGGTAAAACCTAACTTTCCCCTTCCTAATTATTTTTGTGTAGTGTAATTAGTGTTGTAGAACCTTCCTAGACCCTAACCCTACCCGTAGGAGAAAGTTGAAACTAGTTTGGGTGAGTTTAGAGACTTTAACATTAGGTTTTGTGTCGAATTCGGGTGGAATCCAAATTTGGCCCAATTTTGGGTGATGTCCTAGGTTAGATGGACCTAGGTAGACGTTGTCGGGTGTCTAGAGGGTGAGTGCGTGTCTCCGTTCGGACACGGGAAGCCGTGTCGCGGAGAAACGGGCGTTTCGGGCGAAATTGGGGCTTTTCGTCGTCGCCGATTCTAAGTGCGTGTGCGTTTCCGCCACGGGCCTAGAATCGACGTGGGAGCGCATTTTCTAGGATCTAGACATCGTGTAGAGCGCGTGGGTAAATTTTGGGCCGATTCCGAGTTCGTTTGGTGTGCGTTTCAGGAGGTTTTCCGAGCCGCGCACCACGTGTTCGTCGAAATAACCGAACGGCCATTTCGACTTGGTTTCCTCGTTTTGGCTTCGTGCGCGCGTTAGGTTAGTATCGGGGAGTGTGTGCTAGAGGTTTCGAGTTATATTTTATATATTTTAGGGTATTGGTGAGTGTCGGGGTCGTTGGGCGTGAGTAGGGCGTGTGGTTTGAGTGTTGTGTGCGTGGTTGTGTTTGTATTGATATGTGTCTATATATATATATATATATATTTATATATATGTATGTGTGTTTATGTATATATATTTATATATATATGTGTGTATTTATATTTATGTACTTGTATATGTATATGTCTAAGTGTATATATATATAGTTGAGAGTGTGTGTAGATATATATATATATAGTTGAGTGTGTGTGTAGATATATATATATATATATATTAAGTGTATATATATATGTAGCTATGTATATATATTTATGTGTGTGTGTATATTTGTGCGTGAGTGTGTGTATTAGTGTGTTTGTGAGTGTGTAGGTGTGTGTGTTAGTATATAGATATATAGGTGTGTATATATATGTATCTAGTTATATATATATAGTTATATATGTGTATGTATATATATATATATAGGGGGTGATATATATATATGTGTATATGGGAGTGTGTGTGTGTGTATGTGAGAGGAAGGGGGGGGGGCAGCCACTGGCAGCAGGGAGCAGCTGCTCCAGCAGCAGCAAGCTGCTGCACCGGCTGCAGCAGCAGCAAACCAGCAGCAATAGCAGCAACATTATGCAGCAGCAGCAGCAAAGGCCCAGCAGGTAGCAGCAGCAGCTAGCAGCTTCGGTTCGCGTCGCGTGGCTCTAGTGGCTAGGTAGCTTAGTAGAAGTGATAGATAGATAGCTAGATTAATAGATAGATAGAGTGTTAGATAGATTAGATACTTAGATAGGTAGATGGATAATTAGATAGATGGATAGGTAATTGATAGGTAGATAGTTAGGTTTCTAGATACTAGATAGGTAGGTAGCTAGATACTTAGATATATCTACCTAAGATATAGATAACTATATACCTATACTAATATATATATATATAGATATCTTGATAGGTATATATATATATATATATGTTATGTTGGGTAAGGTAATGGGTAATTGGGTATGTGTGTGTGGATATATATATGTATATAGGTAGATACCTACTTAGATGTATTAATAGATAGTAGATATCTATATTACCTAGCCTAGATTAATAACTAGGTGCATAATTAATAGCTAGATAGCTAGTTAGAGGGCCTTAGGGCGAAACCTCAATACCTTGAGATACCGAGGTATCTCGATACCTTAAGATATTCAAGGTATTGAGTTTCGAGCGGGGTATTTGAGCATTAGCCTAGGAAATGCTTGGGAGTGATTTTTATATGTTTATATATATATAATTACGCGTGCTAGCATAGGTTTTAGCGGGTTTAGGCGGGGTGCGTGGCCTAGGACGAGGTATCGGATACCGAGGGTATTCCGGTATCTCGATTAGGCGAGTTTGTGAGTTTAGTGGCTTAATGAGCTCAGTTTGACCTAGAATTTCAGGGACACCCTAGTTTGACCTAGCTTTGACCAAACTTGTCCTCGTTGACCATAAAAGTCAACGTTTGACCTAGTTTTGACCTAGAGTTGACTTTTTGGACCCCGGGTTGACTTTTTGACCCGAATTTCACCGGTTTGACCCGTTCGACCTAGAATAGCCCTAGAAGCCTGTTTTTAATTATTTTATATCAGTTTAAATGCTTAGAACCCTGTTTAATCCTTGCTTTTCGTATTAGGTCCTTGCGTCACCGGTCCGGACCTCGATCCTCATCAGTTGCTCAGGACATCAGGCGAGTACCTACCTCTGATAGTTTCCATTTCATGATAGCGTTTATATCACCTGTTCTAGAACTGTAATACTTGATTCTGACACTTTATTACACGAGCTGGTACTAGTGGATCCCGTTATGAGGTGCTATCCCCCTTACCGTGTTCAGCGGGTACTCTATCACGTGTATTTCATCATGTGCTTCGGGTATTGATTATCATGTGCTATCATGTGCTTCTTGTGCTCTCGCCTTCGTGTGCGCGAGCTATTATCATGTACGTAGCGTGTTATGGTTGGATCCAATGGTATTAGTGGGGGAGGGGAGTAGGAGTTGGTTATATGATCAAAGCCAAAACAGTATTCATGTGTATGTCGGTTATGCAACTCACGCATAACGGAGTTATCGTAGTGTTCTTCATGTGCAACCTAAGCCGATCATATAACGAACTTGTGCTCAAGGCACTTAGCTAGTATTCATGTTTCTCACCTGCAGTTACTTTTCCACTACTTGTATTGTTCTCCAGTTTATATTACAGCTATTTATTGTGCTCCAGCATATATTTATTTCCTGTGCATCTTGATTACTTTTCTATTGCTCGTCATATACACCTTACCATGCATTTGGAGTTGCTTTCAGAGTTATGTACTTCGCTCCAGTCCTGACTGGGCATATTTTTTTCCAGAGGATCCTGAGGACTATTGCCCTACGTTCTACGGGCCTGGTATTGACGACTGTTGTGACCCCGAGGAGGAGTGCGCCGAGGAGACTCTGATAGCACCCTAGTTAGCTAGGTGGGTTTCCTGGGTTTTTCCAGTGGTTTATATTTTGGATGACTGTACTTATTCTTTTGTGCTTCTGTGAGATGTTGTAGCTTTTAGACCTGGACTGTATTATTTTGGATTGTCTTGCTCTCTTGGTTCTGGTTTTCTTTGTTTATATCATATCGTGCTTATTTCTTCCCCTAGATTTTGTGATTGAGATTCATATATATATTGCGTGGTTGCCCTCCTTCGGGAGAAGATTATTTTGATATATATATTGCGTGGTTTTGCCCTCCTTTTGGAGAGGTCATGCCGGATTTTTCAGTGAGATATAGATAGATATGGTTGACCTAGAACGGACCTTTACAGCGTTCTACCGCCGATTCTGCGGCGTAGGCTGGACGTACCCACGGCTCATGCCCGATTTTCGGGTGCGGATCGTGACACGACCCGACCCTACCCGACCCATCACCAAACCTACGTTTCCCCCTCGACCCCGATCCCCCCAGGATTTTCGGCCGACGCCCCGCCTCCGGAGCACGACCCCGCCCACGACCCCCACGTTTCCACCCCGCTCGGCCTCTCCTCTCTCTATAAACCCCCCCGACCACCGCGGATCTTCACCGCCACCGTCACCCCCTACCCCGACGACCCCCTCCTGTCACCGCCTCCCCGACGACGACGATGACGAACTCCTCCGGCGACTACTCCGGCCGTGACACCAGCACCGATGAACAGCCGTCGCAGCCTCAGCAACCGCCGTCGCCGCCGCCGTGCCCCACCGCGCCGCGTTCTTTCGCAACAGCGAGGTATACCCCTTTCCAGCCTCGTATCTCTCTGTACATAGACCCGTATTTCATTCTGTCGAATCCTATGCGAAGACTGCGTGACCCTTTCGAAATCCGTGCAACTCGTTCGGGGTATCGCGTCCTGTGTCGGTCGTAAACCGCGAAGCAAAAATAGGAAAATTAACCCTATTTCTGAAATTCAAAAATTGGTCCCGAACTCGCAAGTTCACGACCATTTTGCGTGCAACCTGTTAACTATTTCTAAAATTTACTTGAATAGTATTTTAGACCTTATACCCAAGATTGAAACCCTGTAATTAGATTATTTTATGGTGCTGTATGTTATGTTTTATTTGAGGGTAAAAATGACCAAAAGCTTGGTATTTAAAAACCCTAATTTTTCCGGAACTGGGTGCGCCCCGCTAAATGAGGAGACTTGGTTGTGTGCGAATTTCACTGAAAGGTGCGCACCGTCGATACGGACGTGTGAGATTTTGCAGAAGTTGATTTGGATGTGCTTGCACACCGGAATCAACGCGTATCCGTCGACAACGCCCGGTATCGGCCCTATTCTAAAATTCATTGTAACTTCGTGTGTGTGCTCGTCATTTCGAAACAAAATTTGTGCCATCGGACTCGTAGCGATACGCTGGTCCTGTGACCCAACTTTGGTTCAATTCTGAGAACGTTGACAAAATTACGTATCGTGGGCCCCACGGCTCCACTTGACGGGCGATTTTGTGATCGGCTCATCGGAATCAAGTTCTGGATATTTCGCTGGGTTCGTATTATCGTTCTGGACTTATAGACACTTAGTTTGATGAATTTGAAGAACTTTGTTTCTGGTATATTTTTCGGTGCGAAGTTGGCCACATGTGGACCCCGCTTTGACCAGAAACGGTCAATCTTGTCCATGTGTCTTAATTGGACTTATGGATAGGCAATCCTAGCTATTTTATATCTTCTGAGAATCATGATAATGTTTATTTCAGCATCCAAAGGCGTTCCTGAAGATTTTGCTGTTACCGGAGCAAATGTTGGAATCCAAACCCCAGGCAAGTGTACCTTGCCAAACTTACAGTAGTTATCTGATATTGTTTCTTGACTTATTCATATATATATACTTTTGTGATGTACATAGTCAACCCAGGACCGTGAGACGTTGCTTAACATCCGAATAATATTCGGGTGTCGACGTCGTACGCGGAGTCGTGTAACGTTACTAAAGATTGATATCGCGACCCTATATATCTTCGTGCTTGCATTATCAAGTACGTCATACCATAGGACACCTGACACTATTCATGTGACCGAATCTTCTGAGTTATTCATGGTAATTCTGTATAGGCTACATGATTTGTGACATAGATATTACATATGCTTAGCTATCATTATGACTCGCTGCATCAGTTAGAGGTCATGATCTTGCGTGTCATGGACATGAGACGTGTGATTATATTGGGTGGGAAGAGACACACAGGCTACCGGCTGATTTTATATATATATTTATTATTATGAGGCTCTAGACTCTACATCAGAGCTAGGCACTCTAATAGTGATATTACTGCTACCGGCTCCCCGACACAGAGCTTGTAGTAGTCTCAGCGTGAGTACCAGTGATGCTCTCACTTGCATATCACATAGCTGGTTATATAGTTTACCCTATTGTTATTGTTTCATTTATTATTGTACTGCATTTATTTTGGCTTGAGTTATTCTTGTACCTTGCTATGTCCCCTGAGGACCTGGAATCCGGATTATGTCTCCATGTATAGCTGAGGAGATCTATCCCGAGATATACGGGACATGAGCAGAAGCAGAAGCAGGAACAGTACCGGTACCAGAGGACGAGGTGATCGTCGAGGATTTCTCCTGAGTATTTGCTTTCTTATACTCAGTTATTTCTATTGTTGACTCTTATTTCCTGTTTATTTGAAATGCTGTAACAAACTCATTATCGGGTTGTTCCCCAAGATATTTTATTGAGACTTGTTGTTAGATTATATTTTATTTCAAATATTCTAACATTGATCTGTGATTATCTTCTGTGGATGAGATTGGAATTAGACTGTGACTTATATCGTAGACCTTTACTGTTGTTTTACAGCTTAAGTACACTCTAATGGGTCCATTAAATTGGGTTTGCCCATTGGTGTGTGCTGCTGGCCATTGCTACGTGGCTAGTCCCTCGGTATTTTGGGACTGGGGCGTGACATGGTTTTTATGGTGGCCCATGCAGGTCTACGACTAGATTATTTCGGTTTCAACTAAGGAACTTAGCAAGCCTGCGACAAGGATAGGATATGTTATAGGATCTCATCCACTTAATTGAATCGTTCTTAATTTCTATATCGGATTTGAATTAGTTTCTTGACTTGCATCCTGCCTTGATTCCTCTGTGCGTCTCTTATAGTTTATTTTGGATGCAGAGTAATGGATCCACCAGCAAGCGACAAGAATCCTACAGGAACACCACCATATGTTGTGGTTACCCACGAAGATGAAGTAACACCAGTTAGTGGAGGTCAATCAGCACAACAAAGCAGTCAAGTTACCTCAAGATTTCGGCGAGATAATATTCCACCTCTGCCACAGTTTACTCCACCACTGCCCGTATTCCCACCAGGACAACCTTTGGATGGACAACAAATATTTTACGCGATGATGCAAGCCCAACAGAAGGTTCATCAAGAAGCCCAGCAAAGTCAAATGGAGAAGTTCTTTGACGGACTTAGCTCTGAGCTACAGAAGTTAATAAGCTCCGTTGCGACTACTTTAGACACGGACGTTCTTGCTGTAGCACGACCCATGGAATGCGTCACCAGAAGAGAGTCCAGTCAAAAGCGGCCGCATGCATTAGCACCAGATCGAGCACAATAGGAAAGAGCTACAAAGCGACCACAGATGAATCCACCATAGAGAGTATTTACTCCACTAGCACTAATCCTTCCTACTTGTCACTACTGTGGCAAGGTAGGCCATCTCGCTAAAGAATGCCGACTCAGATTGGGATTATGTTTAGCTTGCGGATCCAAACATCATTCGGTAAGGGATTGCCCTGAACGTCGAGAGAAAGAATTAATGATTCATCAACCAGCCACATCAGCACCAGCCAGAGCACCATAGGGAGAAGTTACAAAGAGATCTCACATGCACCAGCCACCCAAAGCATCTCCACAGATACTGCCTACATTTTAATATTGTGGCAAGCGAGGCCATATTGAGAATGAGTGCAGACGCAAGTTGGGATTATGCTTGATTTGCGAATCTAACCAACATTTAGCCAAGAAATGCCCTGAGCGTCGAGAGGGAGCAACAATAGTAAACCGATAAGCTTTACCAGCACCGAGGCCCGCCTATCCAGCATTGGGAGCACCATAGATGGGAGTTGAAGGAGTCATACCACCAGCTCTAGGAGGGTATCAGCCGAGGCCACCTTTGGCACCCCAGGCAGCACTCTTCCAGCAGGCCCAGCAACAGCAGAGGGCACCACCACAAGTACGTGGACAAGCATTTGCGATGACAATAGAGAACGCGTAGACTCATGGAGTAGTGAATATGTGTAAGATTTAAGTTTTATCATAGCTATCTATTCCTAGTGATGCTTTAGCACGTGCTTGTTAATTCATTTTCTTAGCCTCAAACCTAGTATTTTGAACTTATTAATAATTGATAACCTAGTTTTTCTAAGCTGTAGTTTTCTTTGCTCTAACCAGATTTTCTTACTCTTGAATTACCTAACTTTCATTGTCTAGAAAAATACTTTATTTCTTCCTTATGCGTTATGCTTAACCCTCTCTCAATTTTTCCTTGTGCATGATTTCTTATTCTCTGCGTCATGCTTCAACAAACATGTCTTGCAACCGCGTCATCTCTTCTGACCAGTTTTGTTTTGTTTCTTATTTGCGAGGACAGAATTCTTTTAAGGTGGGTAGATTATAACAACCTATTTTTTTAAAATCTTTAAAAATAAATTTTTTGGATTTTTCGGTAATTTTTAATTAATTATTAAAAATGTCCTTTATGGATTAATATTTTTATGGATTAAATTAATTATTAAAATATTACAAAAATTATATTTTTAGGTGTATAATTAATTATTGGAGGATGTGTAATTTTTGTGTAATTTATTGGGCTCAAAAATTATTTTTATTTAGCTAAAAATACCATTTTTTATTGAACCAGACTAAACCCACTTGAAACGGACTGAACCGGACCCAACCCTACCCGAACCGAACCGAACCAACTAAACCCAATTGAACCAGACCAACCCTAATGGGTCGGATCGGATCCTACCCGACCCTACCCAACCCATCACCAAACCCCCGTTTCCCCCAAGACCCCGATCCCCCCGCGATTTTTGGCAGACTCCCCGCCTCCGGCGCACGACCGCCCCGTCTCCGACGTACGACCCGCCCACGACCCCCATGTTCCCCCCTCCCCCCGTGCTCGGCCTCCCCTCTCTCTATAAAACCCCCCCGACCACCGCGGATCTTCACCGCTATCGCCATCACCATCACCGCCACCCCCCCGCTACCCCGACGACCCCCTCTGGTCACCGCCTCCCCGACGACGACGAAGACGACAACGATGAGCTCCCCAAGCGAATCCTCCGGCCGTGACGCCAGCATTGACGAACAGCCGCGGCAACCTCAGCAACCGCGCCGCCGCCGCCGTGCCCCGCCGCGCCGCGTCCTTTCGCAACAGCGAGGTATACCCCTTCCCAGCCTCGTATCTCTATATACATAGATCCATAATCTCTTCTGTCGAATCCTGTGCGAAGACCGCGTGACCCTCTCAATACCCGTGTAACTCGTTCGGGGTATCGCGTCCTGTGTCGGTCGTAAACCGCAACGCAAAAACAGAAAAATTAACCCTATTTCTGAAATTTAAAAATTGGTCCCGAACTCGCAAGTTTACGACCATTTTGCGTACAACCAGTTAACTATTTCTAAAATTTACTTGAACAATAATTTAGACCTTATAACCAAGATTGAAATCCTGTAATTAGATTATTTTATGGTGCTTTATGTTGTGTTTTATTTGAGGGTAAAAATGACCAAAAGCTTGGTATTTAAAAACCCTAATTTTTTTGGAACTGGGTGTGCCCCGCTAAACGAGACAACTTGGTCGTGTGCGAATTTCACCGAATAGTGCGTACCGTCGATACGAACATGTGGAATTTTACGAAAGTTGATTTGGATGTGCGTGCACACCGGAATCAACGCGTATCCATCGACAACGTCCCATATCGGCCCTATTCTGAAACTCGTTGTAACTTTGTGTGTGCTCGTCATTTCGAAACGAAACTTACACCATCGGACTCGTAACGATACGCTGGTCCTGTGACCCAAGTTTGGTTCGATTCTGAGAACGTTGACAAAATCCCGTATCGTGGGCCCCACGCCTCCACTTGACGGAAGATTTTGTGATTGGCTTATCTGAATCCAGTTCTGAATATTCCATTGGGTTCATATTATCGTTTTAGACTTGTAGACACTAAGTTTGACGAATTTGGAGAACTTTGTCTCTGGCACATTTTTCGGTGCGAAGTGGGCCACATGTGGACCCCGCTTTGACCAGAAATGGTCAATCTTGCCCCTATGTCCAAATTGGACTTATGGACAGGCAATCCTAGCTATTTTGTATCTTCTGAGAATGATGGTAATATTTGTTTCAGCATCCGGAGGCATTCCTGAAGATTTTGTTGTTACCGGAGCAACTGTTGGAATCCAAACCCCAGGCAAGTATACCTTGCCAAACTTGCAGTAGTTATCTGATATGTTTCTTGAGTTATTCATATATATATATATACTTCTGTGATGTACATAGTCAACCCAGGACCATGAGACATTTCTTAACGTCCGAATAATATTCGGGTGTCGATGCCGTACGCGGAGTCGTGTAACGTCACTAGAGATTGATATCGCGACCCTATATATCTTCATGCTTGCATTATCAAGTACGTCATACCATAGGACACCTGATACTATTCATGTGAGAGAATCTTTTGAGTTATTCATGGTGATTCTGTATAGGCTACAGGATTGGTGACATAGATATTACATATGCTTAGCTATCATTATGACTCGCTGTATCAATTAGAGGTCATGATCTTGCGTGTCATGGATATGAGACGTGTGATTACATTGGGTGGGGAGAGACACACAGACTATAGGCTGATGTTATATGTATATTTATTATTGTGAAGCTCTAGACTCTACATTAGAGCTAGGCACTCTACTAGTGATATTACTGCTATCGGCTCCCCGACACAGAGCTTGTAGTAGTCTCAGCGTGAGTACTAGTGATGCTCTCACTTGCATATCACATAGCTGGTTATATAGTTTACCCTATTGTTATTGTTTTATTTATTATTGTACTGCATTTATTTTGGCTTGAGTTATTCTTGTACCTTGCTATGTCCCCTGAGGACCTGGAATCCGGATTATGTCCCCAGGTATAGCTGAGGAGATCTATCCCGAGATATACGGGACAAGAGCAGAAGCAGAAATAATACCGGTACCAGAGGACGAGGTGATCGCCGAAGATTTTTCCTGAGTATTTGCTTTATTATACTCAATTATTTCTATTGTTGACTCTTATTTCCTGTTTATTTGAAATGCTGTAACAAACTCATTATCGGGTTGTTCTCCAAGATATTTTATTGAGACTTATTGTTAGATTATATTTTATTTTGATTATTCTGACATTGATCTGTGATTACCTTCTGTGGATGAGATTAGAATTAGACTGTGACTTGTATCGTAGACCTTTACTGTTATTTTACAGCTTAAGTACACTATAATGGGTCCATTAAATTAGGTTTGCCCATTGGTGTGTGCTGCTGGCCATTGCCATGTGGCTAGTCCCTCGGTATTTTGGGACTGGGGTGTAATCCCCCTGATTTTCAAGAATTTTTAAAATTTGGATTTTTCACAATTTTTCTGGAATTTTCTGGAAATTTTCTGTAATTTAACTAAGGTGTTATAATAAATGATTTTTATATGATACTTAATAATATTAAAATATTATAAAAATAATATTTTATGGTATAAAATGAAAAACTAGACATAGGGTAATTTTCTGGAAATTTATTAGACACCGGAAGCATTTTTAAAGCCCTAAAAACTATTTTTGAAATTAAACCCTAATTAACCCGGTTTATTGAACTAAATTAAACCGAACCATACTGCTGAACCAAACCGACCCAACCCATCCCAACCTTAGCGGGTCGAATCCGGGTTCGACCCGACCCGCTTAGGACCCGACCCGGCCAGACAACTCTTTCCCTTCTCTGCGTTACCCGACCGCCGCCGGACGTTACGCCGCCGCCGCCCGCTCGTGTCCCCGACCCACCGCCTCCTCTCCCCCGCAACATCCGCATGCCGCTCCGGTTCCCCTCCCCTCACCGGCCACCGCCCGTCTTCCTCTCCCAGCCCTATAAAAACCCTTCCCCGTCGATCTCCTCCGCCTCCAAAATCCCCTCCGCGGCCGAGAGCCCCGCCCTCCAGCGCTGCCGCCATGAACCGCCCCAGCCGAGCCGACGCCTCCAGAAGCAGCAGCACCCGTCGCCTCCACCAGTGATCTCCGGCCGAGCCGCCTCCCTCCAGCGATGCCCCAGCACCCCTCCGGCGAAGTCTTCGGCATGTAGACTGAACCCTAACCCTAGATCTGACCCGGACACGGCCGACCAGGACTCGGACACGACTCGGACACGGAGAATTCTCGGTTTTTCGGAGCCTGTTCAGGTGCCCATATCTCTCTCTTCGCTACCCCATTTTCGATTCCGTCGGTTGTGACGCGAACCCTGCGTGACCCTCTCGATGTCCGTACAAACCGCTCGGTGCATCGCGTCATGTGGTGATCGCGAACCGCGATCCAAAAATAGGAAAATCAATGCCCTGTTTTACCCCGGAACTGAGTACGCCCCACCAAACGGGACGACTTGGTCGCGTGTGACCTTCCCCGATAAGTGTGCGTCGTTGATACGGATGTGTGGGATTTCGCAGAAGTTGATTTGGATGTGCGTGCACACCGAAATCAACGCGTATCCGCCGACAATGCCCCGTATCCGTCCTTTTTGAATCTCGCTGTAACTAAGTGTACGCATGTCGGATCGAAACAAAACTTGCGCCATCGGACTCGTAGCAATACGCTGGTCCTGTGACCCGGGTTTGGTTCGATTCTGAAAACGTTGACAAAATAGCGTATCGTGGGCCCCACAGGCTCCACTTGACGGGCGATTTTGTGATCGGCTCATCGGAATCCAATTCTGGAAGTTCCGTTGGGTTCGTATCATCGTTCCTGACTTGTTGACACTAAGTTTGACATATTTGGAGACCATTTGTTCTAACATATTTTTCGGTGCAAAGCGGCCCACATGTGGACCCCGCTTTGACCAGAAACTGTCATTTTTGCCTCTGTGTCCAAATTGGACTCAAGGATAGGCGTTTCTAGCTGATTGATATTTTTTGGATCTTATAGTGATATTTATTTCAGCAACCGGAGCAGTCCCTGCAATTCCCGCTGAAGTCAGAGCTACAATTGGAGCCGGAACCCCAGGCAAGTGTACCTTGCCAAATCCTGCAGTTTTTGCTACTTAATTCCTTGACATATATAATTGTTGTACATGCTTAAACCTAGGACCGTGTGACTTACTTAGCGTCCGATTAATAGTCGGGTGCCAACACCGTACGCGGGTTGTGTAAGGTCAACTAGAGATGGATACCGAAACTCTTTGTATTCTAGTACTTGCTTTATTAAGTACGTTATACCCAGGACACTTGACACTATACATGATACAGAATCTTCCTGAGATATTCATGGTGATTCTGTGTAGGATGCAGGATTGACATAGACATTATATTCTTAGTTCATATTATGACTTGTTGCATTAGCTATGATCCTGCGTGGCATGGACATGAGACGTTATGGACATGAGACGTATGATTACATTGGGTGGGGAGAGACACACAGGCTACAGGCTGATCATATATATATAAAACCCCTATTATTGTGGTGGTCAAGACTCTAAACCCGAGCTTGGCCCACTACGTGTTATCTCTGCTACCGGCTCCCCGACACAGAGCTTGTAGTGGTTTCAGCCTGAGTTTTAGTGATGCTCTCAACTTGCATATAACTTAGCTGGTTATCTAGTTCACCCTATTATTTCATTTATTTGCTGCACTGCATTTATTTTGGCTTGTATTATCTGTACCTTGCTATGTCCCCTGAGGACCTAGATCCGGATTATATCCCCAGGATTAGCAGAGGAGATCCACTCTGAGGTTTACAGGACAGGTGCATTAGCAGGAGCAGAAGCAGGTTCAGGAGCAGGTACTGGAGCAGAACCAGGAATAAAGGACTAGGTTATTGTCATGGATTTTTCTGAGTATATATTTCTTCCATACTCAGTCAGTGATGTTATTTAATTTCTTGTTTAATGAACAATTGTATCAGACTTGATTATCGGGTTGTTCCCCGATTTAATTACTTGTGACTTGATGTTGATATTTATGTTTATATTCCTTTTTTGTTGAGATTGTTATATTCATTCTGTGGATGAGATTAGTAGACCATGATTATTGTTGTAATATAGCTTAAGTATGCCCCGATGGATCCATTAAATTGGGTTTATCCATCGGTGTGTGCTGCTGGCCATTGTCACGTGTCTAGTCCCTTGATATTTTGGGACCGGGGCGTGACATAGTTTTTGTGGTGGCCCATGCAGGTCAACGACTAAATTGTTCGGTTTCAACTTAGGGACGGAACAGGCCTGCAATAAGAATAGGGTAAGTTTTTAGGATCTCATCCACTTGCTTGAAACGTTCTTGATATCTGTATCGGATTCAAATCAACTTCTTGACTTGCATCCTGCTTTGATTCCTGTGCGCTTCTTATAGTTTATTTTGGTTACAGAATTATGGATCCACAAGCCGACGACGAGACTCATCCAGCAGCACCACAAGGTGTTATGTTTACCCATGAAGATAAAGTGATACTAGTGGATGAAGGTCAATCATCACAACAAGCAAGACAGAATACCTCGAGAATCCCGGAAGATGACGTTCCACTATCGACGCAGTTTGCTCCTCCGATGCCTACCGTTCCACAAGGGTAGGCTATGGACGAACAACAAATATTTCGAATGTTCTACGCTATGATGCAAGCCCATCAGAAGGTTCTACTAGAATCTCAGGAAAACCAAGCGGAGAAGTTCATCGACAGATTTAGCTCGGAGTTACGGAAGTTGATCAGCTCAAATGCAACTACCTTAGATGAGGATGTTCTTGCTGCAACATGACCCATGGAATGCAACACAAGGATCGAGTCCAGCCAGAAGCGGCCTTATGCAACAGCACCAGACCAAGCACAATAGGAAAGAGCTGCAAAGCGACCACAGATGAATCCTCCACAGAGAGCATCTACACCACTTGCACTAGTCCTCCCTACTTGTCACTACTGTGGCAAGGTAGGCTATTTTGCTAAAGAATGCCGATGCAGACTGGGACAATATTTAGCTTGCGGATCCAAAAACATTCGGTAAGGGATTGCCCTGAACGTCGAGAGAAAGCAGCGATGATTCATCAACCAGCCCCAACAGCACCAGCCGGAGCACCACAGAAAGAAATTACAAAGAAGTCTCACATGCACCAACCACTAGAAGCATCTCCGCAAGTACTGTCTATCTGTCAAAACTGTCGCAAGAGAGGCCACATTGAGAACGAGTGCAGATATAAATTGGGATTATGCTTGATTTGCGCGTCTAACCAACACTTAGCTAAAGATTGTCCTCAGCATCGAAAGAGAGCACTGATGATAAACAGACAAGCACTACCAGCACCGAGGCCAGCCTCTCCAACATTGGAAATACTGCAAACGGAAGCTGAAGGAGTTCTACCACATGTCCCAGGAGAATATCTGCCGAGGCCACCCTTGGCACCACAAGCAGCACTCTTTCAGCAGGCTCAACAGCAGCCGAGGAATCATCAGCAAGGATGCGGACAAGCTCCAGTGATGACTTTGGAGGACGCACAGATTCATGGAGTAGCTATTACGAGTAAGTTTTTATAGTTTCCTGCTTCTAGATTTGCTTTAGATCGTGCCTGCTGGTTCATGACCCTTGACTTCACTTGACAGTTTTAACTTGCTAATAGTAGATAACCTAGTAATTTTTGAACTTGCTAAATAACTTAGAATGTTTTATAATTGTTAGTCTAATATGTTTTTATAAAGGATAAACCTGTTTTTCTAAAAACTGTAATTTTCTAGATTTCCTTCATCCGAGAAATTTCATAACTTTCTTCGCTTAGGAAAATAATTTTTCCTATGTGTTTTAAACCCTCAATCTTGACTTTTCTTAATCGTGATGTGCTTCGAACAAAACTTATAACTGTGTCATCTTTGTTGACCGATTATTCTTTGATTGCAAGGACGCAATTCTCTTAAGGGGAGTAGATTGTAATCCCCCTGATTTTCAAGAATTTTTAAATTTTGGATTTTTCACAATTTATCTGGAATTTTCTGGGAATTTTCTGTAATTAAATTAAGATGTTATAATAATTAAATAATTTTTATATGATGTTTAATAATATTAAAATATTATGAAAATAATATTTTATGGTGTAAAATGAAAAACTAGACATAGGATAATTTTTCGGGAATTTATTAGACCCCGAAAGCATTTTTAAAGCCCTAAAATCTATTTTTGAAATTAAACCCTAATTAATCCGGTTCATTGAACCAAATTAAACCGAATAATACTGCTGAACCAAATCGACGCAACCCAACCCAACCTTAGCAGGTCGGATCCGGGTTCGACCCGACCCGCTTAGGACCCGACCCGGCCTGACAACTCTTCCCCTTCCCTGCGTTACCCGACCGCCGCCGGACGTTACGCCGCTGCCGCCCACTCGTGTCCCCGATCCACCGCCTCCTCTCCCCCGCAACGCCCGCTTGCCGTTCCGGTTCCCCTCCCCTCACCGGCCACCGCCTGTCTTCCTCTCCCAGCCCTATAAAAACCCTTCCCCGTCGATCTCCTCCGCCTCCAAAATCCCCTCCGCCGCCGAGAGCCCCGCCCTCCAGCGCTGCCGCTACGAACCGCCCCAGCCGAGCCGACGCCTCCAGAAGCAGCAGCACCCGCCGCCTCCACCAGTGAGCTCCGGCCGAGCCGCCTTCCTCCGGCGATGCCCCAGCACGCCTCCGGCGAAGTCTCCGGCGTGTAGACTGAACCCTAACCCTAGATCTGACCCGGACACGGCCGACCAGGACTCGGACACGACTCGGACACGGAGAATTCTCGATTTTTTGGAGCCTGTTCAGGTACCCATATCTCTCTCCTCGCTGCCCCATTTTTGATTCCGTCAGTTGTGACGCGAACCCTGCGTGACCCTCTCGATGTTCGTACAAACCGCTCGGTGCATCGCGTCCTGTGGTGATCGCGAACCGCGATCCAAAAAGAGGAAAACCAATGCCCTGTTTCACCCTGGAACTGAGTACGTCCCGCCAAACGGAATGACTTGGTCGCGTGCGGTGTTCACCGATACGTGCGCATCGTTGATACGGACTTATGGGATTTTGCAGAAGTTGATTTGGATGTGCGTGCACACCGGAATCAACGCGTATCCGCCGACAACGCCCCGTATCTGTCCTTTCTGAATCTCGCTGTAACTTAGTATACGCACGTCGGATCGAAACGAAACTTGTGCCATCGGACTCATAGCAATACGCTGGTCCTGTGATCCAAGTTTGGTTCGATTCTGAAAACGTTGACAAAATCGCTTATCGTGGGCCCCACAAGCTTCACTTGACGGACGATTTTGTGATCGGCTCATCGGAATCCAATTCTGGAAGTTTCGTTGGGTTCGTATCATTGTTCCTGACTTGTTGACACTAAGTTTGACAGATTTGGAGACCATTTGTTCTGACATGTTTTTCGGTGCAAAGTGGCCCACATGTGGACCCCGCTTTGACCAGAAACTGTCATTTTCGTCCCTGTGTCCAAATTGGCCTCAAGGATAGGCATTTCTAGCTGATTGATATTTTCTGGATATGATAGTGATATTTATTTCAGCAACCGGAGCAGTTCCTGCAATTCCCGCTGAAGTTAGAGCTACAATTGGAGCCGGAATCCCAGGCAAGTGTACCTTGCCAAATCCTGCAATTTTTGCTACTTAATTTCTTGACATATATAATTGTTGTACATGCTTTAACCTAGGACTGTGTGACTTACTTAGCGTCCGATTAATAGTCGGGTGCCAACGTCGTACGCGGGTTGTGTAAGGTCAACTAGAATGGATACCGAAATCCTTTGTATTCTAGTACTTGCTTTATTAAGTACGTTATACCCAGGACACTTGACACTATACATGATACAGAATCTTTCTGAGATATTCATGGTAATTCTGTGTAGGATGCAGGATTGACATAGACATTATATTCTTAGTTCATATTAGGACTTGTTGCATTAGCTATGATCCTGCGTGGCATGGACATGAGACGTTATGGACATGAGACTTATGATTACATTGGGTGGGGAGAGACACACAGGCTACAGGCTGATCATATATATATAAAAACCCTATTATTGCGGTGCTCAAGACTCTAAAACCGAGCTTAGCCCACTACGTGTTATCACTGCTACCGGCTCCCCGACACAGAGCTTGTAGTGGTTTCAGCCTGAGTTTTAGTGATGCTCTTAACTTGCATATCACTTAGCTGGTTATCTAGTTCACCCTATTATTTCATTTATTTGCTGCACTGCATTTATTTTGGCTTGTATTATCTCTACCTTGCTATGTCCCCTGAGGACCTGGATCCGGATTATATCCCCAGGATTAGTAGAGGAGATCCACTCTGAGGTTTACAGGACAGGTGCATTAGCAGGAGCAGAAGCAGGTTCAGGAGCAGGTACTGGAGCAGAACCAGGAACAAAGGACTAGGTGATTGCCATGGATTTTTCTGAGTATATGTTTCTTCCATACTCAGTTGTTTGTGGTGGTTTTAAACAAAAGAGATGAAAGTGTATTTCAATGACGGGGTTTATACGAGACCCGTGCCCTTTGGTTCACAAACAAACTTGTACAATTTGATCCAATGCGAGGATGTGGGAGTACAATTTATTTAATCTGGGTAAAAATTGCTATAGGTGTCTGATCTGCGGTCGATCACTTTAGCCCTTGGACTACACGATGTTGAAGAAGTGCCGTGGAAGACAGGATGCAGCTTCGGAGGTTGCGAAGGAGGGTGGATGCGCGATACTGAAGGTCGTCGCTCCCTATTCCTTGCCTGAGCTCTGTATTCTTCTCTCTCTCTCTCTATCTCTCCCTCTTGATCTCCGGTTCGATGACCTTGTTTGATTCTTCTTTCAAAGTTTTGACCTTTGATCTGATGTTGGTATTCTTGACCAAATTTTCTGACCTTGTTCCCCATTGACAGGGCCTCTATTTATAGAGTCTTTGGTGACAGCGACTATTTCGTTGGTGTAGCAACCGAGGAGTGGAAAGTACAGTACCCTTTTACACAACGGTTAAAGTAACCAATGCCTACGTATAGATGATCTTTTGACTGAGCGGGTGACGTGGGTCCAACTAAGGGGACACAACACGCACGGTTGCTACTAAGATCATGACGTAAAAGCCACGTTGGTAGGTATCCATTGTGTAGAAGAGGTTGGAGTAGAAGCCAAATATTCGTTACCATGGCATAGAAGCCAAGTAGGCATAAAAGCCGAACAGGCATAGAAGCCGAGCAGGCATAGAAGCCGAGTAGGCGTAGAAGCCGAGTAGTCGTAGAGACTGAGTAGGCGTGGAAGCCGAGTAGTCGTAGAGACTGAGTGGTCGTAGAGACTGAGTAGGCATGGAAGCTGAGTGATCACAGGCCCTGAATGGGCGTAGAAGCCGCTGCGTACCGTGCCAGGGTGCTGATGTGGACGTCTTTAGCCGGAATTACGGCTTTTGGAGATATAATCAAATCTTTGACAGAGATTTGCCATCATCTTGTGCATTAAATGCGGAGACGTGCCTTGAGGGGAAACTGTCACCGCTCTGTGCATTTTGACGGAGGGACGTGCCTCGAGCCCTGTACGAAGCACAGTTTTTGACGTGGCAGGCGGTTTGTCTTCCGCGGAGCGTAAAACAGTCCATGTTTGCCTGTGTAAAACAAGGCAGCGTGTTCCCTTTGTACGCGAAAGAGCGGTTTACGCCGGGGGATTTTAGTAAGCGCCGATTTGGTGATATTTTAACCAAATCCTCTGCATTAAATGCCGAGATCCGCCATCATTACTGTGGGGCATGTCCCGAGTGGTCTGCGATCGTTTCCAGCCGTCGTCTGGGTAGCCGTGCAGCACTTTCTGTCAGGAGTCAGAGGTCAGTTTTTATTGTGCGACTGGACAGTTTCTTTTTCGGGAAGACGAAGCGTTCCTCGTACGCTTTAATGCTGCTTTGAGAGCGGCTGGGTTTTATGCCATGGAGGCGATGAAGAACCCTGTTTTATGCTGGATGGCTCTGAAGGCCTCTGTTTACGCTGCTCTGCATTAAGACGCTGCGTAGATCTTCCAAGCGTATTTTTCATGCTTCTACAAGACCCCCTTCAAAGTTTTTAAATTCCTTGAAATTTGAAACGCTTTGAATGAAGCATGAATGGCCCTTCGTAACTCGAAACGTTTCTGAATGGAGCGTTGAAACGGTCGATGCTGACTTTATGGCGAATTTATTGGGGACCGCTGTGATCTCTTTTGCCTATAAAAGGATAGGGGGGTGAACCTGTTTTCACTATATACTCATTGTCATGCAGAGATGATCGCCGAAGTTCGTCGGGTCGATCTGAGGAAGAAGGAGATCATGTTCTTCCAGCATGTAGGGAGCCGTAAAAGACGGCGTCTTCGAGCAAGTGTCCACTACAACGATGGATCATGGAAGGACATCTTAGCCTTCCTTGCTCGGGATAATCAGCAACTTTGTATGGCGTTGCCCCAAGAGAGAGGAAGGGTCGTATTTGACCACACTACTTGCAAGCAGTGCCTTCTCTCGATGCCTCTGGTGACGAGAGGCAGACAGACCGGCTAGCGTCCCGGTTTGAGCGGCGCACGGAGCATGGGATCTGCAAAATCTATGCAGGCCCAGTTTTGTATCCGCCCGCCGTTGAACATTGCCATGTCAGTCAGTTTGCGGCAACCGACTGTCTGCTGGAGAAGATGGATGAAGAATCGAGGCCCAGTGAGAGTCTGCCAGAACAGCTTCTGGGCGATCTTCAGACGACGAGGGGGGATCTCCTTTGTAGATGGAGTTTCCCTCAGATGTAGTCATGAAAAATAGAGAAAAACCCTTGTAGATTGGATTTCTCTTATATATAATCATGATTTTAATCTTTAATAAAATCATCTTCTTCTCCATATGATCGTCTTGCCATACGTTGCTTGTGAAGTCTGAATATATGCAGCTTCAACACGTCTGAATCTTTACGCCGACTCTGATAGAAAGAGTATTAGGCCCTGTCCTTCACGCATAGCGGATAGTCCATAGAACGTTGCTGAGCATTTTTTGAACACTTAGAACTGTCCTGTTGCTAGGACTGAGGGACGGCATAGGATTTCTGAACTGTTGCCTCTCTGATGAGCAAAATTTCGTCTTTGTTCAGAATTCGTCTTCAAGAATGATCTTTCGAAACTCCCTTGGAACAGGGTCGAGATTTTTTGGCTGTCAAACTGAGTTGCCACTTTGATAGACGAGATGTTCAGACTGGAATCTGGATGAACCTCCAGTTTTCTGGACCCGGGAGGAGTAATTTCTCAATGTTTGAACTCTGTATACCTCGGGTACTTGGGATGCTTTGGGTCAAGAACGAGTATCTTCTGTGTGAACTCTTTACAATTGACCGCTTTGGGACTGTTTGGATATGCGAAAAGTCGTGGAGCGGGAAATCATGTCTGTAGCCTCTTGAGCGTAAAACACCATCGAGCATGAAATCGTAGACTTGTGGTTCCTAAGCGTGAAGTCGTAGGTTTGTTGCCTCTCGAGCATAGAATGCTACCGAGCACAAAGGCATTCGGGCAAGAAAAAACCATAGACTTGTAGCTGTCGGACGTAAAGCCGTTAGATTCGTAACTGTCGAGCATAGAAAAGCTCCTTTAGTGTAGGACTGTAGATCTGTAGCCTGTGAGCGTAGAACACTATCGAGCGTAAAATCGTAGACCTGTGGTTCCTGAGCGTGAAGTCGTAGGTTTGTTGCCTCTCGAGCATAGAATGCTACCGAGCACAAAGGCATCCGGGCAAGAAAAAACCATAGACTTACAGCTGTCGGACGTAAAGCCGTTAGATTCGTAGCTATCGAGCGTAGAGAGCTCCTTTAGCGTAGAACTGTTGATTTGTTACTCCTGAAAAGAAAATTTTTTTGAGCGTGAGGTTTGCGGATCTGTTGCTGCTGAGCGTAAACTGAGCGTCACCGAGCATGAGATCATCGATTTGGTATCTGTTGAGCGTAAAAGTCATGGATTTGTGGCCTCTCGAGCATAAAAGCTACCGAGCACAAAGGCATCCGGGCATAAAACCGCAGACTTGTAGCTGTCGAGCGTAAAACCGTAGATCCGTTGCTGTTGAGCGTAGAAAAGCTCCTTTAGCGTAGAGCCCGCTGAACCGTCTTGTACGAAAATCCTTTCGAATTCGCTGACGGTCCGTCTTTCGAGGGTAGTGGGCTGACGTAGCATCCAATCATAACCAACTATTAATTGTGAGATTTGGTTAGGGTCTCGAGGGGTTCGTTCGATGATTCGAGGAGTCGACCCGGACTGTATATATATCCCAAGCTTTTTGAGAGAAAAACTTTTTATCTGTCTTCTGCGAAAGAGAGCTTTCGACTGTTCGAGTTTTTCTTCGTTCCTTCTCCGAGCACTTCGAGTCTTCAAAAATGGCGTCGAAACAAACCCCCTCCGCTAAGGGAAAGAGCATAGGTTCTTCTTCTCATTCTTCTGTCCCGGCGAGGGAATCTCCGGTCGGGCAAGGTGAACTTCCCTCTGAGAGGAGCATCCCGCCGACGACTAGCGCACCCGGCTTTAGAGGTAGAACTTTTTGGGATGACACAAACGACGAAAAATCCTTCGCACACGTTGAACGTGACTGCGCTAGGTCGTCTTCTGTGCTGATAGCCTCTTTTGAGGAAGATGACGCACAGAGGCATTTTCATCTTTTATGCCCATATTTCTAATGTGTCAGCGTAAAGACTCCATATTTTCGTAGCTCTGAGCGTAAATAGCTCGGGCTACCAAAAATTGGCGTATTTTGTAAAATTTGAATTTTACGTTTTGTGGAGGAGACTTCCGGCGTAAGGTGACCAAATTTGTACAATCTTGGCGTAGAGCACAGACTGTCGTTTCCTTGGTCCGTATGTTTGTGCCAGACTTGTAATGACATATCTTCTTTGCATTATCTTGCAGTTGATCTGGGTGAGTCCCCATTGGCTGAGGTGATGGACTCCGCTGCCGGGATGCTGCACTCGAACTATCTGGAGGATCTGTCCCATGTGGCATTTCCCATCTCTGGATCCCAGTATCCTGAGGGAAGGGAGCTCCTGATATCGGCCCAGGGTGAGCGAATGCTGTTGAGTATGATCAATGGCGAACCCTTGGTATGTGTAGATGGAGAGCAGTATATAAAGCCGGCTTTCCTTTTTGGGGACATGATTGATAAACAGTCCCAGACGAAGCCCAAAAGGGAGCCTTGGGTTTTCCCTGCCGGGGATTTGGTCTTGTACCTGCCGACGATGCTGAGGGATTATCCCATCTCGGCCTTCTTCCATGTGACGCATCCCAGGAAGATGTCATGGAAGCTGACTCCTGATCTTCACGGGAAGCCGGGGAAGATCTTTCATCTGAAAGGCGCTGACCAGGGGTCGTTTGTTAGTCGCCCTTCTGGCGTTGTGACGTTATTCCGGGGACTGTGCCCGGGTAGTGTCCCGAGTGAAGTTAGCTCGGTGATCCAGCCTGTCCAGCTGTCGACCTTCTGTAACGACTTCATGAGTCGAGGTGGGGTGTATCCCAAGGAGAATCCTCGGTGCAATGGGTGGATCGCCCCAACGAACTCCCGATGGAGATGCCTAGTTGACTGGGCCTTGACGCACTTCCGAAGAGAGCTGAAGGGCATCGGACTATAAGCCGCCGTGAGTGCGACGAGTGTTGGGTTGCCCCCCAATGCTAATTTGTTCTTGGCACTGATGGAGCGGTATATTCCGCTCACCGGGACCTTCGCCACTCCACTGGGGGAGTTAGGATTGGCGCTCCACGAGATGGCAGTTGTCTCGAGACTGCCGATGGGGGATACCCCATATGAAGAGTACGTTCCCACCAACCGGGAGTTGGAGGATTTGGACCCTCGGGTGGCGGAAGTATATCAAGAGCTGATGTGTCAGTACTTTGCGTGCACCTCTTTTTATGATGAGCCCTCTGATTTGGCCCACACCACTAAGTGGATGTCCTACCTCTTCTTCCATCGGGCTAGGGCCACCAAGTCGGAGAAAGCTTCGGGGGACAAGAACGAGCCCGTGAACTGCTTGGGCATCCTCAGTGCCCAGGTCGTTGCGGCTCTTATGGAAGACGCCAAGGCTCCCGATCAGATTCTCGTTGAGGGGGTAGGAAAGTACCCCGAAGGTACAAAGGCCTACAGTTATTTGAGGTGCTATCGCAGGCCTCTGTCTAAGGAAGCCCAGCTGGCTGGTTTTCTCTCCATATGGCTGCGTCGAGTGGTGGTGCCCGGTATCGCGTCCGCGGATCGCATTCACCGGAATATCCTATGGCCCGCAGTGCGTCTGGTGTTTAGGGCAAGACTGGGCTTGCTTTCTGCCATGGTATGCCGTATACAGGCTGGCCTGAGGGCCATGACTGATGGGTTTCTCTCTGATGAAGCTCGGCGTGAGAGTTTTTCCAGGGTGAAATTACCATACTTGTACCTGATGGGATGGTTAATTCTCCACAATCCCCGGGTGATGTCTCCCGGTTCTGGTAGCAGCTCAGGGGGTATATTCCTGTTGAATTACAGGGATTCCCTCTGGAATGTGAATACAGTCTTAGACTGTCGACTGGCGTTGAACCTCAGCCACGGCTGAAAGATCCTTTGTACTCCCCCTCCTGTGCATCGTAACCAGTCAGGGCTGTGGCTTGAGAATTCAGGTTGAGAGAAGACCGTTCTTTCTCCGGAGGCGTTTAATTGGTTGGTCTGTATTAGACCTTCCCATCTGCTGTATAGGAGCGAAGACCATTGCTTCTTCGAGCCCTACCTGCCTAGTCGGTTCGCCAGGCAGTTCGGGTACGACCAGTTGCATGTGGGCAACGCCGTCACCAGCTTCAGGTCCAGGGGTGGACTCATTGATGGAGCTAGAGGGTGGCGATATTTTATCATGGGTTGTACGGGGGCAATTTTTATTGTGCCGGTCGTTTCAACCTCTACGGAGCTGCGCATCCTTCACTCCTACGCCCAGTTTTATGTGGCGGTTAACACTTTTTGTCGCGATTTCGACAGGCGTGGGAGCTTCAGGGTGCCTTCTGTCAAGCCTGGGGGAAGGGTCGAAGTCCCCTCGGTTTCTTCTGACGAGGGGGAGGAATCTGGTACTCCGGACGAGCCTCTGGTGTCGTTGCCGAGGTGTGTGGTGCCTCTGCCGGCGGAGGCTCTGGTAGTCTCTTCTGGGAAGCGACGGGCTTCTGCTCCGAAGGAAGCTTCCCTTCGTAAGAGGAGGAAGGAGACGGTTGCTCGTCTTCTCCGCATTTCTGGTGTTGAGGCTCCCGGGAATGAGCCTGCATCTCCCTGTATCAGGGACGATTCTTTGGCCGGAGGTTCCTCGCCTTTCAGAGGGGGACCTTCTACAGTTCTGGCTGGCGGTGCCGGAGAGCCCTTGCGGGAGGCTTCTGTCGCTGCGGCTGCTCCAAGCAGCGGAGCGAGATTGCCTGCGTGGCCCCAACAGATGGGAGAATCTCCCCGGAGGTCAGTAGTGGGCGGAGTTACTTATGTGTTAGCGAGAGCGCTTAGCGAGACTCCGGCTGATGAACCTCGACCGCGTCTCGGGGAAGTCTTGACCGAACTCTTGGCGATGTCGGTCGGCCCACCTCCTTCTCCAGGTATGATAGTTCGTATCGCGTCATTAAGGCATGGTTTAGCTACATCTGCTGCAGATGCGTCGTATATGCCGTTGGCTCCGGGTAAAATATCGTTTTAATGTCTCCTTCTAGGAGGATTACCACTGTGTCTAATATTTTGCTTTCTTGTCCTCTTTTCAGGGGATGACGTCCACGGGGAGTACGGCGTTGAGGCGCCTTTCGGCTTTGTTCTGGCTCCTGGCGGTGACGTGGAGGCGCCGGATTTTGAGGTAGAAGTGTCTTTGGGGGCTAGCTCGCCCGGAGAGGTTTCGTCGTCTCAAGGGGAGGATGAACCGGTCATCGTGACCTCGCCTGTCGCGAGTATGCCAATGACTTCGATTGTCGCCATCGCACCTTCTTCGGCCGTGCCACCTGTTGAGGCGGCGGTGGATACCTCGCCTGCAATTGTGGCCCCTCCGGGCGCTCAGTCGGGTCTAGTCGCATTGATCGAGCAGCATACCAGCCTCGTCTATACTGGCTTAAAAACGATGATACCGAGGGTGTTGGCGAAGAACCTTGACTTCGAGCTCCTGAAGAAGACTTCTCAGCTTTCGATCGAGGTTGTCAGGGGGCTTGGCAATCTTGGAGTAGCTGATGCTCTGGAGGCGGTGGTTAATGGTTTAGAGCAACCCATTAATACTTGCAGCGGACTGAGGGCAGCCTGGATGCTGATGTCCAGGCTCGATACGACCTCATGACTGAGCGGCTCGCTACGAAGCTTGAAAGCCTGGACAACTCTATCCAGACGCATAAGCTGGAGATGGATAGGAGAAGAGCTGTTGCGGAAGAAGCCCTTGCCGTTGAGATGCAGTGTCGATCCGAGCATGAAGGGAATGCGGCGAGGGCCTCCAAGCTGAGGGAAAAACTTGCTCGGGCAGAGGAGTGGGCTTCCCAGTCGTTGGCAGGTTTGGAGGTAGCGATTGGTCGACTGAGCGAAGCACGACGGGATCTGGACCATGTAGAAACTGCCCGTGCGGGCTGTCTTCGGGCAAGGGCTAATCTGACCCTTACGCATACCCCGGAGGCACGGCTAGAGCAGGCTCGCACCGATGCCTTGGCCCTTAGGAATGAGAGGATAGCTGTACTGGAGCGGCAGATTCATGGCCTGATTACTCCGCCATCTTGATGTATCCCTTCCTATGTAATTCCGCCTTCTTCTGGAATGAATAACAACGACTCTTTTCTGACTGTTGTGGACCCGTCATTTTGGAATGTAAATGACAGTTTTTTTTTTGGCGAGAGAGATATCAGAGGTAGTATGATAATTCTCGATAAACTCCTCTAGCAGGATATACCTATTCAGCGGTCGTACAGACATGATAGGATATGACCTAACTAGTTTCTTTTTTTTTTTGCGAGTGGTTTTGTCAGAATTGAGATTCTCGCTATATTCCGCCCGAGCAGGGGGGTTAAGCGTAGTATCTTTTCAGGAATTTGCCGTTGATGGGAGCCATTAATAGGTCTCCGTTGGGCTGGGCTATCCTGTAGGCGCCGTTTGAGAACATTGTCTCGATCACGTAAGGGCCTTCCCATTTGGGCTAGAATTTGCCTTTACTTCTGTGAGTTAGGATCATCGGCCTTCTCACGGCTAGAACTAGCTCGCCGACCTTGAACACCCTTTCCTGTACTTTATGGTTGAAATCCCTGGAAATGCGTGCTTGGTAGAGCGCGATGCACTGTTGAGCTTGGAGGCATTTTTCGTCTAATCCTTCTAGCTCTTGGAGTCTTAACAGGTCATTCTTTTCTCGAGTTAGCTCATTGGTCACGGCTATTCAGAGCGACGGGATCTGGACTTCAACGGGGAGGACTGATTCGCTCCCGTAAACCAGCGAGAATGGGGTGCAGCCTGTCGGTGTCCGTACTGTTGTGCGGTATGCCCAGAGACATTCGCCCAGCTTTTCGTGCCAATCCCTTTTGTTCGAAGAGACAAATTTCTTTAAGAGTTTGATAATGGTTTTGTTGAAAGCTTCCGCCAAACCATTAGCAGTTGGATAGTACGCCGTAGAGGCAATGTTGTGTATCTGGTTATTATCGCAAAACCGATAAAACGCTTGGCTGATGAACTGGGGCCCATTGTCGTGGATTATCCTCCGGGGTATCCCGAAGCGATAGATGACGTGATGCTTGATGAAGCTGATTACGTTGGACGCCTTTACCTCAGCGAGAGGGATTGCTTCGGCCCATTTGGAAAAGTAGTCTGTGATGGCCAGTATGAACTGGTGACCTCCGGAAGAGGATGGGTGAATAGGACCGATGATATCCATCCCCCATGCTTCGAAAGGCCAGGATGCGACCGTAGGGTGTAGATGTTCTGACGGTTGATGTATGAAGTCTGTATGAACCTGACAGGCTCTGCAATGCCTTGCATACCGTATCGCGTCTGCGATCATAGTAGGTCAGTAATAGCCCATCCTCCTGATGCGGTCTTGTAGCTTAGGCCCGGGTTGATGCGCTCCGCATACGCCGTCGTGAGCTTCACGGATCATCTGTTGTGCCTCGGCGCCAGCAAGACATCTTAACAGCAGTCTATCGTAGGTCCGACGATATAGGTATTGTGAAGATGCATCGAAGTAGAAGCGTAACGATCGTCTCTTGACGGATACTGCTTCTTTGGGGTCCTCTGGCAAGATTTCGTCTGCCACGAAATCTATGAAGGGACTCGTCCAATCTCTTGTAGGAGGATCGGCATTTACAGCGTAGCTGCGTTCTAGGTGACAGCTGTTCTTCACACAGAATAAATCTCTGTTAAGAAGGATTACCGAATCTTGCCTTCTTATAGGGGTAGCTAAGTCCGCAGCTAGGCTGGCCAGGGCATCAGCTTCCAGATTCTGAGATCGAGGTACATGCTCTAGGAAGAATCCTTTGAACGTCATGGCTATCTCGACTGTCGCTCGGTGGTTGGGGATGAGGTCTGGATTTTGGACTTCGTATATCCCCCTGACTTGGTTGACGATGAGCAGAGAATCACCGAAAGCTTCCAGGGATTCTACCCCCAGCTCTTTAGCGACTTGGAGCCCGATTAGCAGAGCGTTGTATTCTGCCACATTGTTGGAGCAGGGCTCGCTAAGAGAATATGCTCGGTAGATGATGAGCTGATCCAGAGTAACTAGGACGACTCCCACTCCTGAAATGACGTTTCCCTTAGGACCGACTCTGGAGGCACCATCGAAAAATAGTCGCCATACGTCACTTTCTCTTGCGAAATTATATTCCGCAACTTCATCGGGGATATCTTCGTATAGTTTGGAGGTCTCCGGGATTGGATGAGCTGCTAGGAAGTCGGCCAGTGCTTGGCCTTTGATGGACTTCTGTGGGACGTAGACCATGTCATATGGCATCAGCAGCATCGCCCAAGTTGCGAGTCGGGAGTTAAGGGCACTTGGCTTGCTCATCAGCACCCAGAGAGGGTTGATCCTGGAGATGATATGAATAGTCTGGCCGGTGACATAGTGTCGCATCTTCTGGACAGCGAACATCAGAGCCAAGCATTCCTTCTCCACTGGGTTGTACCGGTGTTCGGCCCCGACCATCATCCTGCTGAGGTAGTAGATAGCCTGTTCATGACCTGCATCGTTCTTCTGTGCAAGGAGAGCTCCTAGCGAATGATCCATTGTCCGAACGTACAGCAAGAAGGGTTTTCCCATGACGGGAGGCACCAGAACTGGCGGACTGGATAGGTAGCGCTTGATATCCCCAAACGCTTGCTGACAGGTTTCGTCCCATATAAAGGATACACCTTTCTTCATGAGGTGAGAGAAGGGCTGACATCTCCCCGAGAGGTTGGATATGAATCGCCGGAGGTAAGCCAGACGTCCTTGGAACCCCCTGAGTTCCCTCAGATTACGGGACGGTCGTATTGCTACGATCGCCTGGACTTTGTCAGGGTCTACTTCGATGCCTTTGGCGGTAATGACAAATCCCAGGATTTTGCCACTGGATAACCCCAGAAAGGACTTTGTAGGGTTCATCTTGAGTTGATGCTGGCGCATTAACTCGAATACCGCCCTCAGGTCTCGAATGTGATCACCTTTGAGGCGACTTTTGACAGCTATGTCGTCCACGTAACATTCCACTGTTTTGCGTAACTGTTCACGGAATATGTTACTCATAGCCCGTTGGTATGTAGCCCCGGCGTTCTTTAATCCGAAGGGCATGACCGTATAGCAATATACCCCCAGTGGTGTCCGGAAGGCAGTATGCTTTTCGTCTTCCGGATGCATCTTGATCTGATTGTATCCCGAGAACCCGTCCATAAAAGACATACGCTCGAAGCCGCAGGTGTTGTCGATCATGATATCCGTGATGGGAAGGGGGAATTCATCTTTGGGGCAGGCCGCATTCAGATCTCGGTAGTCGATGCAGATACGTACCTTCCTATTTTTCTTTATGACTGGGACAACGTTGACGACCCCGTCGGGATGTTGTTCTTCCCGGATGAAACCGCAGGTTATCAACTTCTTGACTTCGTCCTCGATGGCGTCCATCATATCCGGGCAAAACCGACGTTGGTGTTGTTTCACTGGCTTCGAATCGGTCGAAATATTAAGCTTATGAGTAGCTACCCTCGGGTTTAGGCCTAGCATGTCCTCATAACCCCATGCAAAGACGTCGACATATTCCTTTATCAGCTGTATGATCTCTTCCTTTTCAACTGGGGGAAGATTGTTACTGACAAATATTGGCTTTGGTGAGAGCTCACCCCCAACGTTGACTTGGATAACTTCGTCCTTGGTGGGAGGTTCTCTCTGCTCGAAGCGGAATTCCCACTGTGTATCCATTTGCTGAGCCCAGGGGTCGTTCTCGAACGGCTCCGTATCCTGTTCCTCGATTTCTGAGGGGTTTGTCATCACCATATTCACTGATCGTGTTAGTTTGAGAGCATCAGGTGAGTCGGAGGACGATGAGCTGCTCTGGGAAGATGGAAAGGGGTCCTCATCTGGCTTGGAAGTTGCGAGGGAGGTGGCATACCCCAACCCGAGACGAGTCTGTTGATAGCGGGGGTCATCGCGCGATGGCGTCCATCTGCCTCTTCCGTAGTTGAGGACTGGCTTCCGCTTTAAGTCGTAGCCCATGTTTTGCATGATCCTCCGCGCTTGCGGGCTGTATTGGTGAACCTGCACTTTCCCGGTATCGTCATCGAAAGGATCTTCCTGGACAGTCGGTCGGTTCCGCATGCGACCAAAGATTATTGAATGCTGACTGCTGCAGGTAGGCGGGACAATGAAGATAGAATCCTCATGTGGCCCATATGCTGTGATGACGTTGGATGGCGACGTTACTTCCCAGACATACGGACGGTAAGAGTTTATAGCTTCTAAGAACTTTTGAGCCATTGGTTCTACCTCGTCATGTGGAGTGGGTTCATGTTTCGGAATCTGAGTACCTATGTACCAGAAAAGAGGATGTTTATTATCATCTGGAACTCCGTTCCTGGTGGCATTTACATCAGTCGGCTGCTGGTTGCGCCGAAGGTTGATGACTATGGGCGGAGGCTTCCGGTTCAAAGTGATTACTAGAGGATCACCCCCTTCTCCGGACTTGGTCTTTCTCAGGTGGACAGCCATAGGCTCTATGGCTTTTGGATGAGCGGTTCGCCCTTTCACTTTGATTGACAGTGGTAGTGTAGCAGAGGGCTCTTCGGGCTCCCGGTGGGATTCCTTTTTTGCCTCTCCTGGCACTTCTTCCGTGTGGTCATGGGAGTACAACACGGCATCAGAATAGTAGGATTCTATTCCTTTAAACGGGTTTAGGTCAGCCACCTCCGTTTGTACGGTTCCTTGTGCGTCTACATATTTAAGGCATTGATGTAGGATTGAAGGAACGATGTTGTGGTCGTGAATCCATGGTCTTTCCAGCAAAATGTTGTAGGATACCTCTGAATCGATGACGTAACACGTGGCCACTGACCTAAGGTTGCCGATCTGGACTCTCAAGCGAATCTTCCCTAATGGTTTACTTCTTCCGGCGTTGAAACCCACGATTGTAGTGGTAGTGTAAGCCAGCTCGCTGGTAGGAATTCTCAGTGGCCTGAGCAGACTGTGAGGGATGATGCTGATCGATGATCCCGGATCTATGTGAATCCGGTCGACCTCCATGGAACCGACGTACCCGGTGTAATAGAGGGGCCTGTCATGTCTATTATGTTTTAATAGCATATCGTCTTGAGTGAAAGTGATATTTGGGACCACCTCCATCACGCTGTGGCATTGAGGACATGCCACTGGTTCCTCGTCGGGGTACTTGAGCTGGGTCAAATATACTTTCGCCTACATCAGTGCTTCACTCAGGGCCAGACGAGTGTCGGGGGAGAGCCTGAGTAGCTCGAAGATGGATAACCTGGCTGGCGTATTGGCCAGTTGGGCCAGGATGTCAAACTTGTACGGCTTCTCTAAACCTTTGCTCGGAATATTTTTTACAGGTTTGTCAAAGCGTACTTCTTTCTGTTTTGCCTTTTTCGCCGGAGTAGGTTTCGCAGAGCTGATGCTTGGCACGACGGGACCTTGCTCTGACGATTTGGTAGCTGGAGCGTTAGCCGGCACCCCTTCCTGATTTGCTTCGTCGTTGTCGAGGTAGGCCCTCCCTGAATGGGTTACGACAAGTACCTCGTCTTCGTCTGATGTAGAAGAAGTTGTGACCATGTAGCATGATCTGTATTTGGGATTCTTCTTGGGGGTAGCCCTGGTTGCCTTGGTCTCTTCCTCGAGATCTGACACCAAATCTTGGTGAACCCACATAATCTCGCCCCGCCGGGTAGTTAGGGGCACCAGGTTGTGATCTTGACCCCTAGCAGGGGGAAGGTTAACGATGCTCATCGTTGCCCGGGAGATAGGTGTAACACCATCAGGGACCTTTTGGGGAGGCAGATTGCCAAACTGCAGAGAGATCATGTTGACCGTGACCGTTTTCTCGATGTTGTGCAGAGTGATGGCCTTAGCATCGATCAACCCCTGGATCTTCCTTTTTAGTATATAGCACGCCTTTGTCGGGTGGTGTACGTATCTGTGGAAGACGCAGTATTTTGGGTCATCAGTATTGCCGGCCTCCTGGGGCCGCCTTAGTTCTGGGAGGGTGATCTTGCCACTTTTGACGAGACATTCGAAGATACTTGGGATATCGTCGTCGTCGAAAGAGTAGACTTCGACGGGCCTAGGAGCCCCCGGTTTTGCTTGGGCGGTCGCCGCAATCTTTGGCTTGGCCGTGTTGATTGCCAGGGCTTCCTTCCCTTTGGGGCCACGATGATGGTCGCTGCCAGGGGATGACCTCTTGCCTCTGTCAGAGGCGGAGATCATGATGCCATTGTCGCGCGCCTTGCGACTGTTGTCTTCGGCGGCTACCGCCGAGAGGATGAACGAGGGCCAATCATGGAATTGATATGGTCCTGTGAACACTGAGACCACGGGAAGGAAGTTCTTCCTGCAAATGTCCACCAATGCTGAGTCTGGAACTCCTGGAGGCATCTGTAAGGTGGCTTGACGAAAGCGTTCGATGAAGACGCGAACGTCTTCCTTTTCCTTCTGCTTGACTTCGATGAGAGAGGACATAGACATGTCCATTCCTCCCTCGTAGAATCGCGTGAAGAATAGAGCTTTGAAATCCTCGAAGGAAGTAATACAGTTGTCCGCCAAGCTACGGTACCACTGATAGGCTACTCCTGAGAGGCATCCTTTGAACACCCGAGTGAGGAGGGCATCGTTCCCTTGTAGCAGCACCGTCATCATACTGAAATAGTTCATGTATTGGCTTGGTGATGTTTTTCCCTCAAACAGAGCCATCGCCTGAGGTTTGTATTTTGGAGGGAAAAGGACCTCTTCCCAGATAGCTGGGTAGGGCTGATTGATTCCCAGTTTCTTAAGCTGATCTTTGTGCTTCAAGGCGTCGAACTGGGCTTTCAACTCCCGTAGTGCCTGCATCGGATTTTCCGCTGGAAGCGGAGGAACTGCTGACTCTTGATCTAGAGCAGGTTCTTGGCTTGGGTTGGATGGTGACAAGTCCACCCCCATACGTATCTGAGTTGGCGGGACCGATGCTTGAGCCATGGCAGTTGCGTGCTGAGTTAGCATCATCTGGTGCATATTCTCCATTACGGACTGCATTTGTTTCAGAGACGTCTCCAGGACAGTGATGCGTTGTTCTGCGTCTCCTGACGGCGACGCTTCCTCGCGTTCGTCTTCGATGGCGTAAGCTCCTATTTCTCTGGGCGTCGTCGAAGGGTAAGTATAGGTCGCTGCAGAAGTCGACTCTATACTCTCGGCGTCTGATCTGGGAGATTGGCGACCCCCAGCGTCAGAATCAGATGAGTACGGAGCTGGTTGCTGTGACCTGGCACGGGTGTTTTGGAATACCCCAGCTTCAGCATTCCTGAGGAGGTCTTCGAATCTTCTTTGGCTCGGAGGCTCAGAGGGAAGACGTCTTGAGCTCGACCCTCTTCTAGGTATGCGTGAAGCTATATTCACGGACGCATACGCGTGCTCTTCCTCCGGGAAAGATTGAGAGTAGTTCAATCGGTCGAAGATCGATCATTTTGCTTTAGAACAGTAGCAGTCAATCACAATCTTATGACTATTACAACATTGTTCCCTAGGGGACATAATAGACATATTGAAAGGTCCCCTCTCCTTACGCTTCTGGATTAGGCATTCGCGTAGGTCAGGAGTAGCAACTTGAGCTTGTTTTGCGCCGTGGGACTTCTTCTGGCATGATTTGGAGATTCGCTCAGACTGGCGTAAAGCTGAAGAGGCGTTCAGTCGACCGTCGTCTTCCCGCGTAATCCGGAGGATAGGCAGATTGCTTCTTCGCTGGCGTAACGGTCGAGGAGTTGAGTACTCGCCTGCTTGCTTCCCCTGGCGGAGATCACAGCGCTCATTTGGTTTACCGTAGAGGCCAGATGTTGCTTTGCGCGTGGTGCGTGATCTGTTCTTCCGATTTGGCGTTGAGGCACCGTCGGAAGTTTTGTCTGTACCGCGCGTAGCGGGAGACTGGTTCCTACGCGTAGAGCGCAGGGGATACTTCTGGGTCAGCGCTGAGGCTTTGCCCGAAGTTTTGTCTGTACCGCGCGTAGCGGGAGACTGATTTCTGCGCGTGTAGCGCAGTGGATACTCTTGGGTTAGCGCTGAGGCTTTACCAGAAGTTTTGTCTGTACCGCGCGTAGCGGGAGACTGAATTTTACGTACGGGGCACAGAGGGAGCGATGCTACCACCTCATTGGTCGGAGAGATCGGAGAGATCGGAGAGTCCACAGGAACAGGGAAGGATGTCTTGGGCATCCAGACTTTGCGTAGCTTCCTGTTGTCTTGGACGGAGAGAGAGTGAGAGCTATCCCCAGTCCGAAGCATGTCTTCGTAGGCAGACTGATCGAAATGAATGACCAGCGTCTTCTTCACGGTTCCTACAGATACCGCATCGTGTTGAGCAATTACTTCCTCGTCAGAAGAGAAAGGAGATTCCCCAGCAGAGTCGCCATCTTGTTTGTGGTGGTTTTAAACGAAAGAGATAAAAGTGTATTTCAATGGCGGGGTTTATACGAGACCCGTGCCCTTTGGTTCACAAACAAACTTGTATAATTTGATCCAATGCGAGGATGTGGGAGTACAATTTATTTAATCTGGGTAAAAAATGGTATAGGTGTCTGATCTGCGGTCGATCACTTTAGCCCTTGGACTACACGATGTTGAAGAAGTGCCGTGGAAGACATGATGCAGCTTCGGAGGTTGCGAAGGAGGGTGGATGCGCGATGCTGAAGGTCATCGCTCCCTATTCCTTGCCTGAGCTCTGTATTCTTCTCTTTCTCTCTATCTGTCCCTCTTGATCTCCGGTTCGATGACCTTGTTCGATTCTTCTTTCAAAGTTTCGACCTTTGATCTGATGTTGGTATTCTTGACCAAATTTTTCGACCTTGTTCCCCATTGACAGGGGCCTCTATTTATAGAGTCTTTGGTGACAGCGACTATTCCGTTGGTGTAGCAACCGAGGAGTGGAAAGTACAGCACCCTTTTACACAACGGTTAAAGTAACCAATGCCTACGTATAGATGATCTTTTGACTGAGCGGGTGACGTGGGTCCAACTAAGGGGACACAACACGCACGGTTGCTACTAAGATCACGGCGTAAAAGCCACGTGGGTAGGTATCCATTGTGTAGAAGAGGTTGGCGTAGAAGCCAAATATTCGTCACCATGGCATAGAAGCCGAGCAGGCATAGAAGCCGAGCAGGCATAGAAGCCGAGTAGGCGTGGAAGCCGAGTAGTCGTAGAGACTGAGTAGGCGTGGAAGCCGAGTAGTCGTAGAGACTGAGTGGTCGTAGAGACTGAGTAGGCATGGAAGCCGAGTGAGCACAGGCCCTGAATGGGTGTAGAAGCCGCTGCGTACCGTGCAAGGGTACTGATGTGGACGTCTTTAGCCGGAATTACGGCTTTTGGAGATATAATCAAATCTTTGACAGAGATTTGCCATCATCCTGTGCATTAAATGCGGAGACGTGCCTTGAGGGGAAACTGTCACTGCTCTGTGCGTTTTGACGGAGGGACGTGCCTCGAGCCCTGTACGAAGCGCAGCTTTTGACGTGGCAGGCGGTTTGTCTTCTGCGGAGCGTAAAACAGCCCATGTTTGCCTGTGTAAAATAAGGCAGCGTGTTCCCTTTGTACGCAAAAGAGCGGTTCACGCCGGGGGATTTTAGTAAGCGCCGATTTGGTGATATTTTAACCAAATCCTCTGCATTAAATGTCGAGATCCGCCATCATTACTGTGGGGCGTGTCCCGAGTGGTCTGCGATCATTTCCAGCCGTCGTTTGGGTAGCCGTGCAGCACTTTCTGTCAGGAGTCAGAGGTCAGTTTTTACTGTGCGACTGGACAGTTTCTTTTTCGGAAAGATGAAGCGTTCCTCGTACGCTTTAATGCTGCTTTGAGAGCGGCTGGGTTTTATGCCATGGAGGCGATGAAGAACCCTGTTTTACGCTGGATGGCTCTGAAGGCCTCTGTTTACGCTGCTCTGCATTAAGACGCTGCGTAGATCTTCCAAGCGTATTTTTCATGCTTCTACATCAGTCAGTGATGTTATTTACTTTCTTGTTTAATGAACAATTATATCAGACTTGATTATCGGGTTATTCCCCGATTTAATTACTTGTGACTTGATGTTGATGTTTATGTTTATATTCCTTTTTTGTTGAGATTGTTATATTCATTCTGTGGATGAGATTAGTAGACCTTGATTATTGTTGTAATACAGCTTAAGTATGCCCCGATGGATCCATTAAATTGGGTTTATCCATCGGTGTGTGCTGCTGGCCATTGCCACGTGTCTAGTCCCTTGATATTTTGGGACTGGGGCGTGACATGGTTTTTGTGGTGGCCCATGCAGATCAACGACTAAATTGTTCGGTTTCAACTTAGGGACCGAACAGGCCTGCAATAAGAATAGGATAAGTTTTTAGGATCTCATCTACTTGCTTGAAACGTTCTTGATATCTGTATCGGATTCAAATCAATTTCTTGACTTGCATCCTGCTTTGATTCCTGTGCGCTTCTTATAGTTTATTTTGGTTGCAGAATTATGGATCCACAAGCCGGTGACGAGACTCATCCAGCAGCACCACAAGGTGTTATGTTTACCCACGAAGATGAAGTAATACTAGTGGATGAAGGTCAATCATCACAACAAGCAAGACAGAATACCTCGAGAATCCCGGAAGATGACGTTCCACCATCGACGCAGTTTGCTCCTCCGATGTCTACCATTCCACAAGGGCAGGCTATGGACGAACAACAAATATTTTGAATATTCTACGCGAGGATGCAAGCCCATCAGAAGGTTCATCTAGAAGCTCAGCAAAACCAAGCGGAGAAGTTCATCGACAGATTTAGCTTGGAGTTACGAAAGTTGATCAGCTCAAATGCAACTACCTTAGACGAGGACGTTCTTGCTGCAACATGACCCATGGAGTACAACACAAGGATCGAGTCCAGCCAGAAGCGGCTGTATGCAACAGCACCAGACCAAGCACAACAGGAAAGAGCTGCAAAGCGACCACAGATGAATCCTCCGCAGAGAGCATCTACACCACTTGTACTAGTCCTCCCTACTTGTCACTACTGTGGCAAGGTAGGCCATTTCGCTAAAGAATGCCGGCGCAGACTGGGACGATATTTAGCTTGCGGATCCAAAAAGCATTCGGTAAGGGATTGTCCTAAACGTCGAGAGAAAGCAGTGATGATTCATCAACCAGCCCCAACAGCACCAGCCGGAGCACCACAGGAAGAAATTGCAAAGAAGTCTCACATGCACCAACCACTAGAAGCATCTCCGCAAGTATTGTCTATCTGTCAAAACTGTCGTAAGAGAGGCCACATTGAGAACGAGTGCAGACATAAATTGGGCTTATGCTTGATTTGTGCGTCTAACCAACACTTAGCCAAAGATTGTCCTCAGCATCAAAAGAAAGCATTGATGATAAACAGACAAGCACTACCAGCACCGAGGCCAACCTCTCCAACATTGGAAATACTGCAAACGGAAGCTAAATGAGTTCTACCACATACCCCAAGAGAATATCTGCCGAGGCCACCCTTGGCACCACAAGCAGCACTCTTCCAGCAAGCTCAACAGCAGCCGAGGAATCATCTGCAAGGACGCGGACAAGCTCCAGTGATGACTTTGGAGGATGCACAGATTCATGGAGTAGCTATTACGAGTAAGTTTTTATAGTTTCCTGCTTCTAGATTTGCTTTAGTTCGTTCCTGCTGGTTCGTGACCCTAGACTTCACTTGACAGTTTTAACTTGCTAATAGTAGATAACCTAGTGATAACCTAGTAATTTTTGAACTTGCTAAATAACTTAGAATATTTTATAATTGTTAGTCTAATATATTATTATAAAGGATAAACCTGTTTTTCTAAAAACTGTAATTTTCTAGATTTTCTTCATCCGGAAAATTTCATAACTTTCATCGCTTAGGGAAATGATTTTCCCTATGTGTTTTAAACCCTCAATCTTGACTTTTCTTAATCGTGATGTGCTTCGAACAAAACTTGTAACCGTGTCATCTCTGTTGACCGATTATTCTTTGATTGCGAGTACGCAATTCTCTTAAGGGGGGTAGATTGTAATCCCCCTGATTTTCAAGAATTTTTAAAATTTGGATTTTTCACAATTTATCTGAAATTTTCTGGAAATTTTCTATAATTAAACTAAGATGTTATAATAATTAAATAATTTTTATATGATGTTTAATAATATTAAAATATTATAAAAATAATATTTTATGGTGTAAAATGAAAAACTAGACATAGGATAATTTTTGGAAATTTATTAGACCCCGGAAGCATTTTTAAAGCACTAAAAACTATTTTTAAAATTAAACCCTAATTAACCCGGTTCATTGAACCAAATTAAACTGAACCATACTGCTGAACCAAACCGACCCAACCCAACCCAACCTTAGCGGGTCGGATCCGGGTTCGACCCGACCCGCTTAGGACCCGACCCGGCCCGACAACTCTTCCCCTTCCCTGCGTTACCCTACCGCCGCCGGACGTTACGCCGCCGCCGCCCGCTCGTGTCCCTGACCCACCGCCTCCTCTCCCCCGCAACGTCCGCCTGCCGCTCCGGTTCCCCTCCTTCACCGGCCACCGCCGTCTTCCTCTCCCAGCCCTAAAAAAAACCCTTCCCCGTCGATCTCCTCCGCCTCCAAAATCCCCTCCGCCGCTGAGAGCCCCGCCCTCCAACGCTGCCACCACGAACCGCCCCAGCCGAGCTGACGCCTCCAGAAGCAACAGAACCCGCCGCCTCCACCAATGAGCTCCGGTCGAGCTGCCTCCCTCCGGCGATGCCCCAGCACCCCTCCGGCGAAGTCTCTGGCGTGTAGACTGAACCCTAACCCTAGATCTGACCCGGACACGGCCGACAAGGACTCGGACACGACTCGGACACGGAGAATTCTTGGTTTTTCGGAGCCTGTTCAGGTACCCATATCTCTCTCCTCGCTGCCCATTTTCGATTCAGTCAGTTGTGACGCGAACCCTGCGTGACCCTCTCAATGTTCGTCCAAACCGCTCGGTGCATCGCGTCCTGTGGTGATCGCGAACCGCGATCCAAAAATAGAAAAACCAATGCCCTGTTTTACCCCGGAACTGAGTACGCCCCGCCAAACGGGATGACTTGGTCGCTTGCGGTCTTCACCGATATGTGCGCGTCGTTGATACGGACGTGTGAAATTTCGCAGAAGTTGATTTGGATGTGCGTGCATACCGGAATCAACGCGTATCCGCCGACAACGCCCCGTATCTGTCCTTTCTAAATCTTGCTGTAACTTAGTGTACGCACGTCGGATCAAAATGAAACTTGCGCCATCGAACTCGTAGCAATACGCTGGTCCTGTGACCCAAGTTTGGTTCAATTCTGAGAACATTGACAAAATCGCGTATCGTGGGCCCCACAGGCTCTACTTGACGGGCGATTTTGTGATCGGCTCATCGGAATCCAATTCTGGAAGTTTCGTTGGGTTCATATTATCGTTCCTGACTTGTTGACACTAAGTTTGTCAGATTTGGAGACCATTTGTTCTGACACATTTTTTGGTGCAAAGCGGCCCACATGTGGACCCCGCTTTGACCAGAAACTGTTATTTTTGCCCCTTTGTCCAAATTGGACTCAAGAATAGGCGTTTTTAGCTGATTGATATTTTCTGGATCTGATAGTGATATTTATTTCAGCAACCGGAGCAGTCCCTGCAATTTCCGCTGAAGTCAGAGCTACAATTGGAGCCGGAATCCCAGGCAAGTGTACATTGCCAAATTCTGCAGTTTTTGTTACTTAATTCCTTGACATATATAATTGTTGTATATGCTTAAACCTAGGACCGTGTGACTTACTTAGCGTCCGATTAATAGTCGGGTGCCAACACCGTACGCGGGTTGTGTAAGGTCAACTAGAGATGGATATCGAAACCCTTTGTATTCTAGTACTTGCTTTATTAAGTACGTTATACCCAGGACACTTGACACTATACATGATACAGAATCTTCCTAAGATATTCATGGTGATTTTGTGTAGGATACAGGATTGACATAGACATTATATTCTTAGTTCATATTATGATTTGTTGCATTAGCTATGATCCTGCGTGGCATGGACATGAGACGTTATGGACATGAGACATATGATTACATTGGGTGGGGAGAGACACACAGGCTACAGGCTGATCATATATATATAAAACCCCTATTATTGCGGTGCTCAAGACTCTAAACCCGAGCTTGGCCCACTACGTGTTATCACTGCTACCGGCTCCCCGACACAGAGCTTGTAGTGGTTTCAGCCTGAGTTTTAGTGATGCTCTCAACTTGCATATCACTTAGCTGGTTATCTAGTTCACCATATTATTTCATTTATTTGCTGCACTGTATTTATTTTGGCTTGTATTATCTGTACCTTGCTATGTCCCTTGAGGACCTGGATCCGGATTATATCCCTAGGATTAGCAGAGGAGATCCACTCTGAGGTTTACAGGACAGGTGCATTAGCAGGAGCAGAAGCAGGTTCAGGAGCAGGTACTGGAGCAGAACCAGGAACAAAGGACTAGGTGATTGCCATGGATTTTTCTGAGTATATGTTTCTTCCATACTCAGTCAGTGATGTTATTTACTTTCTTGTTTAATGAACAATTGTATCAGACTTGATTATCGGGTTGTTCCCCGATTTAATTACTTGTGACTTGATGTTGATATTTATGTTTATATTCCTTTTTTGTTGAGATTGTTATATTCATTCTGTGGATGAGATTAGTAGACCTTGATTATTGTTGTAATACAGCTTAAGTATGCCCCGATGGATCCATTAAATTGGGTTTGTCCATCGGTGTGTGCTGCTGGCCATTGCCACTTGTCTAGTCCCTTGATATTTTGGGACTGGGGCGTGACATGGGGCGTGAATCTTCTTATTTTTAAAATCCCTATAAAATATTATTTGGTGCTCCTCCTTCTTATGATGAATTATGTATTTTTGGTTGTCTTTGGTTTGCCCACAACCAAAAAGCTAAGATGGATAAGTTTGTCCCTCGCAGTCGAAAGTGTATTTTTGTTAGATACCCCCATGGCAAGAAGGGTTGAAAATTGTATGATCTAGCTACTGATGTTTTTTTTGTCTCTCGAGATGTTAAATTTTATAAGAATGAGTTTCCCTACTCTGTTGAAGATGGTCGTGGTGATATGGCTCCTTCTAACCTGGCGCCCCTTGTCTTGGGCGATGATGCTTTGGGGTTTGATCTACCTCATATGGATGGGATGGCCGTCGTGGAGGTTGAGACCGCCGTGGAAGATGTAGCAACGAAGGTCGCCGTGGCGGAGGTGACAACAGAGGATGAGGCGGCGGTGGTGGTATCGAATGGTGAAAATGCACTGGGCGTGGCATGCGTACAAGATTCCGTCTGTGAAGCTCCGTGACTTTGTTACAAATATAATTCGAAAGTTGTCTCATATTTCTCTCTCACAATGTTCCACCACGTCTAATAACTTCTCAGGTACTCCTTATCCTATAGCACATTTTTTGAATTGTGACCGATTTCTCTGGGACACAAAAATTTTCTTGCAGTTGTAACTGCAGGTACATAACCGACCTCCTTTAAAGAGGTGGTTAAAGATGAAGGGTGGCGAGAAGCTATGAAGAAGGAGATACGGACGTTAGAGGATAGTGGTACCTGGACCATGGAGATGCTTCCGGCTGGAAAAAGTGCTTTAGGGAGCCTGTGGGTGTACAAGATAAAGTATAACTCTGATGGGAATGTTGAGCAGCTTATAGCCCGTTTGTTGATTTTTGAAAATCATCAGGTTGAAGGATTTATTACATGATACTTTTGCTCCGATTACAAAAATGGTTATTGTTCGTGCCTTTCTAGGAACTACATCAGATGGATGTTCACAATACCTTTCTACATGGAGACCTTACCGAAGAAGTGTATATGAAACTACCACCTGGTTTTCAAACCAAACAACCTGGTTAAGTATGTCGGCTTCAAAAATCTCTTTATGGGCTTAAACATGCGCCTTGTTGTCGGTTTGCGAAGTTGGCAACTTCTTTGCGGTAGTACAGATTTTGCCAATCGTACTCTGACTATTCACTTTTTTACTCTTCATAAGGGCGATGTTCAGATAAATGTTCTTGTGTATGTCGACGATTTGATTCTCTCTGACAATAATTCTGCTGCTCTTACTGCCTTTAAGAATTATTTGAGTACATGCTTTCACATGAAGGACCTTGGGACATTAAAGTTTATTCTTGATGTTGAGGTTGTTCGAAACGCGGAAGGTATTTTTCTGTGTCAACGAAAATATACACTTGACATTATCTCTGAGACATGATTGTTGGGGGCGAAACTCGCAAGTTTTTTCATGGAACAACATAATCAACTGGCACGCTCTACAAGTCCACTTTTGTCTGATGGGGAAGCATATCGACGGCTTGTGGGATGGCTGATTTATCTTTCGTTTACTCGGCCGAATTTGGCTTATGTTGTTCATATTTTGTCGCAGTTTATGCGTGAGCCCCGGTGTGATCATTGGGATGCGGCTTTGAGGGTTGTTAGATATCTGAAGGGTTGTCCCAATTAATGCATTCTTCTTCGCTATGATTGTGATCTGCGACTCCGGGGGTGGTGTGATTCTGATTGGACGAGTTGTCCCATCACACGACGTTCTTTGTCTGGTTAGTTGATTTTTCTTGGTGATTCGTCCATCTCTTGGAAGACGAAGAAACATGTGATGGTGTCCCGTTCTTCGGCCGAAGAAAAATACCGTGCGATGGCGGCGATCACATGTGAACTTAAGTGGTTCAAGAAATTGTTTGACAATTTGAAAGTACAACATTAGGGTGCTATGAATTTGTTTTGTGACCAAATTAAATGTTCAACTGGCTAGAGATACAACCCAACAGACTTGCCACAGTGAGTTGAGTACGGTAGAATATATTGAAGGTAACATGCATGACTACTTTTCCAACTTTGCCTCAAATTTGTGCGCACCAAGTTGACTTTGATATTTTTTTTCTATTTTTTGTTAATTTTCATAATGAAGTAGTGTACAGAGGAATGATTGATTGTGATACTAGGGTCCAGGAAAGGAGGAGGATAAGTGCGCCGATGGACCGAAAGAGTATATAACTAATAGACTACTGAGGAATGATTTCCAAAAAATATATAAATTCGACTCATTAATCTAACTTTCTTATTAGTTTAATCGTTAATTGAAATAAAAACGGTGAAATATATAAATTACTATTTACATGTTCAACCTAGAGAATGATCCAGCAACAATAATAATAATAATAGTAGTAGTAAGAGCATGACTCTCCAATATAATGTGGACCCCAAAATTTCAAAAAATAAAATAAATATAGAATTTGTTGGATTTGTACGAGAATAATAGGAAGTGTAGAATCTAGAATCTAGAAAGTTTGGTTTCAAATTGGACTTGCTATAAATTGGAACTAGAAATATAGAATCTACAATCTAGAATCTACAAAATGAGTTCCTACAATATAGAATCTATAAATTGAGAGACCCAACCTATTGTTTTCATTAGTAGGATGAGACTTAAAATCTAAAAATTGGAACTAGAAATAAGACTTACTATTCTACAAAATAAGTTTCTACATTTTAAATCTAGAATCTAGAATTTGAAATAGACATTACTAATGATACGCTAATAAAATAAAATAAAAATTAAGTGGGTTATCAAATATCATAAATATTGCACAATCTCAAAAAAGAACAATGCTTTGCTTGCGGACGTATTAAGTTGCGTTTGGTTGTCAATTAAAACTCAACATTCTGACTTTAAACTTTAAAAGCAACCGAAATAATGTTTGGTTGTAGCATTTCAAAACTTTATATTTCAAAATTTTTTGGAAAACCGAAGTTAAAAACCAGTTTAAGAGTGGAAAAAAAAACTATTTTGTGAAAGCTAATTTCGGAGTAGAGGGACACGTTGCCTCCTTCTGAAAAGAAAAGAAAAAAAATCAGGGTCCCCAAAAAACCTCCCCTCCACTCTCTCTCCTTTCTATTGGCACTCTCTTGCTTCGACCCCTTCTCAACGTGGCAGTTTATTTCGGCTCATTCTGAACACATCGACGGTTGAGCGGCTCCGAAAGAGGTGCGGATCTGCAAGTGCCCGCCGGAACACCGAACAGATGCTCGCGGCGCTGCTCGAAACTGCTCCAGACCTGACGTCTGATGTCGCCGACTTCTATATCTCGAGGAGCTCGTCACGGACGACCATGCTGCGGTGCTTGTCGTGGCGCAGTGGTCGGAGTTGGCTGAGTGGCGCTGCGCTCGCGGCGGTCGGAGACTCGAAGACTTCGGAGACACTGCGCTCGCGACGGCCGAGTGGTGCTGTGCTTGCAGCGGCCGAGTGGCGGAGGCTTCGTCGGGGCGTCCTCGAGGCCACTACGAGCACGGCCTCGCCGGCCAAGAATCGGTTCGGTCGACGACGACCTCAACGCTACCTTAGGATCTGGAGCGAAGGCCAAACCCTAGATCCGGCAACGCGATCGACGACGAACTCGAACGACGATGTTCTCTGTGTCGAACACGAATTTGGTGGACATGATACATATACTTTAAAGTTGGAAACGAACGTATTAATTTTAATACAAATATTTTATAAAATTTTAATAAAAAATATTTTCAAAAAATATTTTACCAAACGAAATCTTAAAAAAAAAATATAAAAAACTATTTTCTAGATGAAAATAACCAAACGCAAATCTAAAATTTTTATGCTCAGAAAACAACTTTATAATTTACTTTCAGAAAACTATTTTCAGAACAAAATTTCATAAAGTCTATCCAAACGGATCTTTGCGTTCCAACACTGGACGCAGTTGCATTGGAAAGTTGATTCACGTAGACATTATCGATTGAGGTTTTTTTTTTTTTTTCCATGAAATATATTTCATCACTATTTTTTTTTACCAATTATAGCTTATATTTTTTATCAAATTATTTTTCAAAAATTGTAATTTTTTATATTTTTTCTAAAATGGTGAAAAATAAATCTGAATCGACCCATACAAAAATATTATTTTCTATGAAAAATAATAATTATTTTTTTTGGAAAATAATGATAATTAAACACTTTAAATTAAGATTTCCATAACAAATTTTTTAAATTCTATAAAAAAAAATCTATTAAAATAATTTTGTTAAATTAATTTGCTTTTTATATAATTTTCACGCACTCTAATAGGTTTGTTTGAATTTTCTTCTCTTCGTTCTGGGGTCGGAACATAAATTTTCTGACCCCAAGTGACGATGAAAAATATCATCGAAAAAGTATATAGTATTCCTTCTGTAGGAAGAGAGACGCCTCTTAGTTCGGATTGAATAACTATAGTTGCATGTTTTTTTTCTAAATTAAAGAGAATAAACGCTTCATTTTGGGAATATCTTAGTAAAAAGTTCCAATACTTTCGGGACCATTATATGGATGGGAAGGAAGAGTCTCCACATCATACTCGGTGAGTAAGCTATATCAATTCAAACAAGTCCATTGTGGATTGGAATCTCATGAAAGTATTGGATGTAGTGACATGTCAAACAATTGAGCTTACGTAGAGAATCTGCTAATGCCTTACTTTTTTGATTCCTCTCTCTCTATCCAAAAATATTTGATTCCTAGATCTTTCCATTATCGTCTCTCTTTTCAATTCGGAGAAAAAATTATTAGGTCAAAGTACACAATAATGCGTAGTGCACAATGCATTTTCATTGTCTAGATGGATAACATATAGATATACATGAAAGTTAAGAAGTTAATAACATTTTAATCATATAAAATATGACAATGTTTTTCAAAAGTTTTATATTAGTTGAGTTTTTAAGGATTGCAACATCAGTCAACAACAGTGTCAGACTTTAGATTTTAAGGTCTAAGACAAACTATAAAAATGATACCCTCAAAAAGTTTAATATTCACATAATTTATTGTTTTCATCGACGATGATACAATAATATTATTAACACAAAATTTAGAAAATTAAAAAATAAACAAAATATAATATCAAAAGTAATATATTTCATAATGAAATAATAATAAAATTGAAGATGTTAAAAAAAAAAATTGTAACTTATTTTATTGTTCAATTGCCACCAAGAAACACATGCAAAAAAATACATCGAAAGAGAAGATTAGTGACGGCGGGAGAGTATAGAATATTAAGAGCGTCAGACTGTTACATCGACGGAAGGGGAGAGAATTTTGACAGTGACTGCACCAATTTTTTTTTTTAATCTGACTAATTGACTTATCTTTTAGTATTCTCATATATGACGTTTAGATATCCTATAATAATAAAAATCTTACGCGAACTAAAAGTGTTAGAATGAGTTTGTTGGATTTTTTTTTCAAAATTAGACGTACATACATAATCTGAATCGGTTCTTGCTAGGCTCTTTATAGAAAGGCCGATAAAAAATAGTATTAAAAAAATTTGGTGCCCTCTAAAATTTTGGGCCCGAGGCAACCACCTCGTAGGACTCATATCAAGTCTGACCTTGCTCAACAAATACCTGTTAGAAAAAATTTGTTTTTTATTTTCCTGTAAATAGCATATAAAATAAAATAATGAGATTAGTGTTACCGGTCTATGGGAAAGTCATGTCGAAGCATTATTCTAAGAGATTATATGAGGACTATATACATACTTATTTTGTATTCCTCCTAGAGGTAAAATTTTCTTGTTACCGACTTTTCGTTACCGCACAATTCCGAAATAATGACCCAAACTTAGTTTTGTTCAGAAATTAAAATGTACACTATGGAAAGGCAACGATAATAAGTTTAAGGTGAAGGAGGAAGGAAAAGAGACATGTTTTCAAAAGAGAATACTTTTATCCAGAAAATATGGATATATATGTACATATACGTATAGCCCCGGCCTACAAATTTAATAGATTTTAATAGGATTTAATAGTCATAAACACCACATGTTTAATAAGAATAAACCGACTTATAAAACAGTCGTTTAAGAATTGATTAGCAAATTAATAGTGCTTGGAAGTTGGTTTTTTTTCACCAAGAATTACAACAATCCCCCAAAAAATCATGTTTCAAAAAATAGGGATGACAATATTTAAAGGAATAAAAGTAGAGAATATTTGGACAAATGTATACCATAAAATATGTGAGATAGACTACAGCCTTGAATCTCACTTAGTGACTATTGTCTTTATATGAAGAAGTACATGATGGACTATGCCTTGAATCCGACTTCTTAAATTAGATTTAGAAAATAACACAGATAGTATTTTAGAGGTTCTTGAGTCTATTTGGATGACGCTTTTGATTGGCCATGCACACTTTTTCTTGTTCATGAGAGTTGTCCGGGATCGTCCTGTCCCATAGTCGCAGTAACGACCCGCTCCGCTCAACGGAGAGCCAAATCAAACGACGCAAGTGCGACGTCCTGTCCCGCCTAGCTCGGCAAGATGACTTGCTTGATGCAAAGGCATTTGGACTTAGCCCTTCAGAAGAAGTTCAGACTTAGACTTTTCAAAGGCGTGCTCGAAGTCTCGCTCGACCGAAGCAATTCACCGCTAAGGTGGGTGGCTCCGATGAGCCTGTCTTTACTTAGGCTGGACATCTAAATACGTGCATTACATGCTAGATCACTAGGCAAAATCACTGATGTATGTTAATAAAAGAGTTGAACCAACCTAGCTAAGGGAATAATCCTAGGGGTGAGCATTATTCGGTTTTGGACCGAAAATCGAACCTAACTGAACCGAACCGACCCGAATAAGAGATTCGGTTCGGTTTAAAAAAAATTCGGTTCAGTTTCGGTTTTGAAAATACTAAATTTTCTTATTCGGTTTCGGTTTCAGTTTCGGTTTTCGGTTTCGGTCCAAAACAGAAAACCAAATAAGAAATATATATATATATACATATATATATATATATATATATATATATAGGTATATACTATAGGTATATACTAAATATATATAGGTATATACTATAGGTATATACTAAATATATCTAGAAATATATATTTACTATATATATTTAAAAAACCTGCAAATAAATCAAAAAATCGAAAAACCGAATAAACCGAAAATTGAACCAATTTATTTCGGTTCAGTTTGGTTCGGTTATGGTCTAATTTGGTTCGGTTCGGTTATGGTCTAATTCGGTTCGGTTTCGATTTTGCTTATTAGGTTTTCGGTCAAATTTAGTTTTTCTTATTCGGTTCGGTTTTGAACCGAACCGAACCGAACCGATGCTCACCCCTAAATAGTTCAACTCTTTATATGTTTGTGTAGAACATGATAATGAACTTAGAATCGTAGTTAGAATCTCGTGTTGCACCTTCATACTCGTACTAGTATACTGTTTATGTTATAAGTATACCATTTAGCCCTTCACTTCCATAATTATAATGCTTGTCACATAGATCGTACCACGAGTTGATACATGACACAGATAATGGTTCACTCAGTTGAGGCATTAAGACTATCAACATAGTCGTTCTGAGCCATGTAATGAAAACATGGAAATTATTTGGGACAGTTAGGTCGCCAATGCAATTCCCGAATTAGAAAATTGCATAAGATAAGAAAATATGAGTTGATTGTTGTGAATAAGAGAAAGACTTGAGCAGTGCATATCGCCATGCTAATAGTCTATCATGTGTATCAGATGGGATGGCTTGTAGCAGGCTCGCTACCTGAGCTGCAACTATCGTCGTTTACATAAGAAGAAAAAATAAAGAATAAATATAGAAGAAAAGAAGAACATGCATGGTCACGGACAGCTCGTGCATGAGTATCGGGATTCCTCAAATGATCGTCGGGGCACTAGGATCGTGACGACCTAGGAGAAATTATCAGGGTATTGCGCGACCAATGGGGCTAGGTGTGATTAGCCCACTGGGGCAACGTAATATCAGGTATTCAGGGCCTTGGTAGTTCACACCTACACTTGGTTACCCAGTCTACCCATCGAGTCATTTATGGCTGCCAGTAACCATTTCATATAGATTAAGTCGGCTCGGTTGCGGCAATCCACGTGCGAGTTATTGCATTGGAACAAGTAATCTAAAATATATGAACGATCTGAGTATAACACATCTGAGTAATCTGAGTATATCATTCATCTGAGGCCGAAGCATGCTCGTGACACTTGCATTTTCTTATCCGATCCTTTGATTTATTACATATATTTGTGCTTGGTTAACTTGATTTATCTTGGAGAGGGAAAGACAAATGGTAAGTTGGTAAGTTATGTCGTATTACTTGGTATTTAGTGACACGCTGTGTCACGCTGCAACACGAGTAGGCTGGACTATCATATGCCATAAAACCGATCCTAAGGCAAGACTAGTAAGACAACATAATGATAGCATGCACATAACATAATTATGTTTTGGTTTTGCTGAGTGGGCAAGAAGCCTCCCCACCAATGCATTCAATGTACTGATAACCCACCAGATTGCTTATAGGGTACGGGAGTACCTCGTTCGGTGTGGAGTGCCTTTCGTGCGCGCTTAGACGTGTAGTTTGCTTCGGAGCCTTAAAGCGTTATGGTCGGAGCTGAAGCACATATACAAGATGTAATGTATTGGAACATCGCATATTGTATCATCCCAATGTTATAAGTGACTTGACACATTTTATTGTTTGGAGAGAGAGAGCTTGAACAATATATAACTTTTGACCTAGCGCCGTGTAACCTCTGTTTCAATATCATTAAAGAACTTGGATTCATATTATACTTGTGTTTATTCAAATTTCTACTACTTTGGGGACTATTTGTGCGACTGTGGCATAGTATTTCTTTATCCATTTAGGTGCTTGTCTTGTGCTGGTGCAACTTAGGTTCATGCGACATAACGCCCATGCGAGGACGTTCGGCCTTGCGGGACCGTACGTCACATTTTTGGTATCAGAGTGCGGCTTTACGTCCTTTGCCTCGTAACGATTCTCTCTACTTTAAACTTCGTTCGTGGGTTGTGACTTAGACACTCTTATTTGATGTTTCACGTGATATTCCATACAATAAGTTTAAATATTTTTAAAAGTTCATGCGGATGGTTTATTGTTCGAGATAGTTATGCGAAGGCCTTTATGCCGAGTGGTGTTGGACTTCATACAAATAGACTTGTGCTTGAGTTAGCAAGTTATGTGCGAACCAGAATAGCTCAATGCTAATGCTAAGTTATGTGTGAACCAGAACCAGAATAGCTCGACGCTAATGATAATTATGCCAAGGCCTTTGAAAGTTCACTCTCACTTGCTTGTTATTGATTTTGATTCTTAATGTTTGTTGTTGGCTTTGATTCTCTTATCGAGATAAATTTTATGGAGTAAATTGAGGTATATTCTGATGACATATTTGGATGAGGATAAAGAGAAAGGTAACCATCTGCTTTAGTTATGGTGTCTTGAGTTTATCGTAGCCATACTAGCTGGCGTGGCGAAGACATATAACCAATTTTGGATATACTTATCTTGGTTATGGAATCTAGAGTTCTTGTCGCCATGCTAGCTGGTAACACAAATTTTTTAGATAACATGATTATAGAGGTATATATCTTAGTTATGGACTCTATAGTTTATCGCAGCTATGCTTACTAGCATGGCGAGGATTCTAGGTAACATGGTTTCACATCGACGTGTATGATTATCAGATTGTATCTTAAATTGGTTCTTAACATATTATCTCTATCATTTAATATTGTTATCATTGAGTTCTATTCCATCACCTTGTTAGCTCAGGATAGAGATATCTTTAGTTCCTCTAGTTCAGTTCCCAATAGAGCTTCACCATCATTAGTTTCTGAGGTTCCTTGGGTAGTGTAGTAGCTTGGCAACTTGCAGGCAATTTTTGTGTCCAATTTGATTATCAATGTTTATTTTTGGTAATGTAGTTTGTGAATATGTAAGTGGTTCCTAGTTAGGTAGGGGAGCATTAGGTATCACGACCCACACCCGGAATAAGGATACCAATGGTGAACTAAGCTCAGCCTACATCCTAAGAACGACATAGAACGCTGTCTAGGTCCACAATACTATCTAAGCATCTCATACAATATATATATGGTACCTGTCATGCCATCTCAACTCCAAATAGATGAACACGTATAATGACATGATAAATATATCAATACTCAATCACAATCTTAAACTAAGGAAGATAAAATACGATATGTAATAGAAAAGGTAAAATAAGAATCATAAATACATCCATAAGTCCACAATATAAGTCTAGGTATAATGCAACTCCCAAAATAAAATATACACATGCCATGAGTCTAAAATAGGGCTAATACAATATCCAAAATATAAGTCTAAGCCTCCTCGGTCACTGGCACTAAGTTCTTCTGCTCTCGGGGAGTATCCTCTAATGGTTCGCCGTCCTGCGGCCCGTAGTAAGTGGAACACTGCTTCTCTAGCCAATCATCTAAAAAATATATCCAATCAGAATTGGAGCAAAGTACAAAACTCTAAAATTAGTTCCAAATATATAGTAGAGCATATATGACAAGCGATAGAAAGAAATACAAGATAACTAGCAACATGAAATAAAATAAACTAGAGTAAATAGATAATATACTAGAAAGGAAGAACATGGAATATGTTATAACTCCAGGTAAAGGAAATAGATAAACTAGCTAATATGATTTAGAGTACAAGTTCATTATGTGATCAGGTTAGGTTGAACACGAATATAATAGGTAACTCGATTAGACGTTTAATATGTAATCGACATATACACTAATACATTGGGCTTGATCACATAACCAACTCCTACTCCCCTATCCCCAACCAATACTTATGGATCCAATCATGACACATTACAAATACGAATATAAGCACACTGAACACGAGAAATGTGTGAACACGAAGTACACTATAATCAATACCCGATACACACGATAAAATACATGTAAAGGAGTTATCACGACC